>JAGXJF010005421.1:0-25663 GCA_019208055.1 Stipa capillata
TTTGTTAGAGCCCTTCCTGGTAGAGGAAAGGTTAGTGGCTAGGATAGCAATATAGATTCTTTGCTTTGTATTTTCTCCGAATCGCTTGAAGCAGATGTTATCACTTTTAACAAAAACATACCAGATTTGTGTCTTTTTTCTCCTTTGTTATGGGAACAACTGGCTAGTGCAGTTAATCACTTTTAAGTGCCACGACTCACACGTCGATGATTCTATTGAAATCTACACGGAGAATATATCTAGTGATACCATGATGTCAATTTCTAAATAGTGGTGTAGATGGTCATAAAAAATACCCATTTTTGTGACAACATTAATACAAAATTAATCTATTATGTTATAAATTTTCAAATCTAAATTCAATCTATACGTTGAGATACAAAAAAGAAAGACAAAATCTGCTGAAAATAAAATCTGAACAAAAGGAAAAGGAAGGCATTCTACACTGAAATTTGCCTTTTTGTTTCTCTTGATATACATCATGTCTTTTATTGAAACTTTGCAGGATGCTTCACGATACCATGAATTACTCAACCAATTTTTCAACAATTTTTCATAATCATCTACACCACCATTTGGGAATCGGCCGGTAATCTATCACTAGATATGTCATCCAACTCGTAGTAGTAGTGGTGGGATTTAAACATTAGTCATTAACCAAAGATATAAGGCGCCACGCCGCCGGCTATCCTATCCATGGCACTAGAGCCTAATTTCCTTAAAGAATGGATAGCTTCCGTGGGTCTTTTTACTTTCCTCTCCAAATATCATAAGATGAAGTTTTTCGCGTGCATGGCACCTGCTGGTTGATGAGTAGGGCCACCAGGGATGCATGTTTGGGCCCATGGGTCGGCCCCAACCGGTGTATATAGATATTTTGTATGTCCACAAAATGAATTACCAAGTGTCCACCTAGTTAAATAGAGAACATGCATTCTATAGCACTAAATAAAAGCCCAGTTTCTCAGATAACACGAAATAACACTTATTCGATTCTCCCATATATCGCTACTTTTCATTTTCAATTCCCTAACTCTCCGTTAAGCGGTAGAAAAGATCATTTTACCTTGTTTTCACTTGTCATGCTATTCTATGCCCCCCCTTTGTTGGAGCTTAAAGAGCTTATGCCTCAAAATAAGCTATAAGCTCCAACAAAAACATTTCTTGACCTTAGCTTATTTTATAAGCCCCAAGCATTTGTTGTAGATGAAAAAAAGCAGCCCAGGAGAAGCTTCCCGAGCTTGTCCAATCCTTGCTTATGAATTTATCCTTCAAGTTGTTCAACAATTTACATGGATTGCCACTAGGGCACCCGAAATCAGACCCACCCCCACCCACGCCTCCCCCGTGCCCACGGCCACCCCCCAACGCCCCCGCCACCCCGTGCCCATCCCCCACCCGCGCCGTCCCCGCGCCGGCTTCCACCGTCGCCCCCGCTCCGGCCGCCCTCGGTCCGGCCTCCCCCGCCCCCGCGCCTCCCCCGCCGCCGCGCCCACCTCCCCCGCGTTGGCCTCCCCTGCTCCGCGCGCGCCTCCTCCGCCGCTATGCCTCCCCTGCGTCGGCCTCCCCTGCCCCTGCGCCCACCTCCCCCCGGCCCCGCGCCCACCTTCCCCGCCGCCCCCGACACGCCCGCCTCCCCGCGCCGGCCCCGACACACTCGCCTCCCCACGCCTCCCCCGCCGCTGGCCTATCCGGCCATCCCCGTGCCCATGTCCCCTCCACCGGTTTGGCCTTCCCTGCCGCCGACCTCCCCTGCTCTGGCCTCCCCTGCTCCGGCCTACCGAGCGTCTGCATCCCTCGCTGCCGATCTCCCCGCACCTGCCTCCTCCGACGCCGGCCACCCCCGCCGGAATCTCTCTCCTTGTCGGGCCTCCCCTGCTCCAGCCTCCACTGCTATCTCCCACTGCTGGCCATCCCCCTTGCAAGTCTAGCGGTGGCAAGCAGAAGAAGAGGTGAAATCCACACTCTCATGCATATGTGATTCCATTTTCAGGGAGCAAATTCATTGGATGCTTGCAATATATGAAATCCCTATTTTTTCACAGTTGTGGTGATGCTTGCAATGTGTGCTTGCAATATGTGATGTGTAGTCCAGTGTGATTGTAGTATATGAAATCCAAAAAAATTTCACAGCTCTGGTGATGCTTGCAATGTATGATCTCTCAAATATTGCTTCAGAGAAAGAGAGGAGATGGTGCATTGTTTTACAGCTGTGGTGATGCTTGAAAAATAATATGTTGGGCCCTAATAGTGATAAGATATTGTAGAGAACTTATTTGGAGACATCTCTAATTTCTCATATGCAAAGATAGTCCAATGATTGTGTTCAGCATGCAAATCTTTGTAGTTTAAAGAAAATATTTGTGGAACTATTATTTCATGTGTTAATTTATTAGTTGATCATGTAAAGACTAGTGTTGTCCAGAAGAATTATAATTATTAAATGTTCTCATATTAGATTGAAAAAGGGAAAACAACCAAAGCTACTTAGGATCCAGTTGCTCATAAAATTTTCCTCGACATTTGTATTGAGGAAGTGCAAGCTAACAATAGACCAACACAATTTTTGAACACCATTGGGTACAACAACTTGATCGCCAAATTCAGTGTGCGTGCGAAGAGAGATTACACACGCAAGCAATTTAAAAACAGGTGGGAGAGACCGAAGAAGGATTATAACATTTGGAAGACATTGAATCAACATGCCTCTGGACTAGGTAGAGATCCTATAACACTGGAAACATTGTGGCCAGTGATGAATGGTGGGAAGAAGAGATAGAGGTTCGTAATTGATACATGTCATTCAAATTGTGTCTTGAATTCTTGTTGTTGTGTAATTCTGCTAACGTTATATTGTCATTTCGGGTTGCAGAAATGTGCAGATGCAGCGAAGTTTAGACTTGCACCACTTGCTGATGAGGACAAAATGAGACAAATTTTTGACAAGCATAATGTCACAAGTGAGCATGATGACGTGGCTGACGGAGTTTAGTGCGCTACGCGATGAACACTTTGAGAGGTTTGAGACAGAAGAGTATTATCAAGATGACGTGGCCGACGGAGTTGGTGTGCACAATGCTCCTTCTAGCAACAATGATGGTACTATGGGCCAAATACGTGATGAGATTGCCCAAAGTTTGATGGCGAGACAATGAATGTTTCCATGTTATGTTTTATGGTACAAGAATTTATGTTGCGACCTTTTTTGTAGACAAGAAAACATGTTAAAACCTTGCCCTAACTTGATGTGGCACTCTAAAATTATTCATGTCATCCTTCTTTTATATTTTTATTATCAAATTTTATGTACAGTTCCTTAAATAGCGTAGGATACAGTCCAAAATTATGTCAATAGTAGTAAACATCAAATTGGACTGGACCAAGGATACTTCTGGCATTTCCTCTATCCTCTCATACCATAAGCTGCTACTGCTTAAGCCCTAACAAATAGACAACTAGTTTATCTGGAGCTTATCTCCACAGCAGCTTATCTAGAGCTTACACTACTACGGAATAGCTAATCCCAGTTGGTTCAAAAGCATCATTCCAGATGGTTTATTGAACCGACTAGGATTAAAGGTCTGGGATGTGGAGGTCTAATCCCAGTCGGTTCTACAACCATCTAGGATTATCTCAAATCTCAGACGGTTGTTTCAAAAAACCGTCTGGGATCTTGTTTTCGACATTAAAAAAAATTGACGTTGGTCTCGGATATTGGAGCTCGAGAAGGAGGCACTGGAGAGCACCGTCAGCCATTAGAGCCAGCGGTCATTGTCGTGGAGGGTGTTTGTCACACCCCGATTTTCCAAAACCTGACAATTAGGACTTTCAAAAACTTTTTACTAATAACGCTAACTAAATTACACCTGATTAAAACTTTATTTCAAATCATGCTAAACCCTAAAGTAAAGCAAGCCAAGATCTTCCACCATTGTTCCTCCTCCCTTTTCCTAGTCGGTGTAACCTAAGCCGACATTTACAGCTAAGTACCCACACGGTACCCTTGTGAAATTGAAGCATATATATGCCTTGAATCTTTTCCGAATGACGTGATCTTCCGCCGTCTACCTCGCCACGTCTTATCATGCGTGTGTGCACATATATACTGCTTTTATATATACGCATATATGCAAAACCCTAACTCCTTCTTTCCGAGCTACAGATAGAAACCCTAACTCTTCGTTCGACTTTGCCACAATCCTATGCATGTATATATGAGTATACCGGTGTTATTCCCTAAAATCTAGTCCACCACGACCTCTTATGTCTATACTAACTTCGTCGCCACCCTATATATACTAAATTCCCACGTGTATATGAGCACATACACTCCGAACCCTAAATCGCTTCCTTTGAGTAGAGGGAAATCTGAAACCCTAGCTCCCTCTCGATTTCCCTTGTTATACCCCTGAGACCGTACGGATCGAAACCCTAATTCTTTTCCTCACTCAATAATTAAACCGAGACCCCATATTCCAGACCCCATGTCCTTCTTACTCTCGAGCATCTCGAAATAAGATCGTGGCGATATCTCATGCATGGAATAAACCTATCTTCCAATCAGGTGATGAAGGGTGGCACAAGATTTTCAAGATGATTTAAATCCAAATCTGAGGCACATGTAAAATCTTACACTGCATCCCCGCGGGTGCTCTACCACCTTTTCTCCTTCCTAAAGTATATTCCCCTCTGATGTTTTTGGAAAACCTCCTCTCCTGCATCTGTAAGTCTGATAAGCTCGGACTCTTATATCCTGGCCTTCACTTTATCTTTGCTGCCCGAGAATCCTGAATGCTCGGTACCTTTATTTCTGTCGGGTCTATTTAACCCTGGGATCTCTCCAAATCAAAAATGTCTGGGAAAAATATTCGCTGAGACACAAATTTCCACCTAATCTCGGCTAAGTAAAACCACCCAAAATAACATGCAATTATTGGGAATATCCACGTGTGCTCGTGCATGCTAGCTGCATAAATGCATGTGTATAAAAAGGAAAATCCAAATTCCCTCAAAAATTCATCCTTGGCACGTCCCATCTCTGCATCAAACCTGAGAAGAATTAAAATTCTAGCAGTCAAGCTCTGAACCTGTGGTGTCTATTCCTGCCAATGCATCGATCGGTGCCCAACTTTTGCTGTTATTCTGTACAGCCGTAGCAGCAAGGTCAGCTCTTACACTGCTCTATGCTGCCACTCGCCTCACTTGATTCTAGTGCCAAACACATACTATTCATCAACAGTCCCAACATCTACCTCTCTTGTCTCTTTCCTTTCTCCTGCTGGTTAATGCCGCTGCGCTAACTCCTCCAATTTCCACATCATTCGGTGCCAAGCCAGCAGCAGGCCTGGCCGGATTCCCGTCGGTGCCGGCGTTGACACGCGCCCCGGCCATGTGCCTTCCTCGTTCATCTTCTTCGCTATAAAACTGAACCAGTTTTCCTTCCTTTTCTTCCGGACCAGAACAAGCAAACTGCGCTCCATCTTTTTTGGTTTCTTACTCAGCTACGATTGAGCTTTTCCTCTGCAATCCTTTCTCACTACGCTAGCTCCTCTTCCCGAACTATATCCTCTCCACTAAGCTTCTTCCCTGCTCCTCCCCAGCTACAATGGAGCTCAGAAGCTCCTCCCCAATAGCTCTTCTTCCCCCACGAGCTTCCTAAGCCGCTTGACTTCTTCTTTTCCCCTAACTCTGGCGCTCTCTTCTTCCACAGTGAGGAGCACCAGCTCTTCCCGAGCATCTCCTCCCCCTCGGGTCTATTCCTCCCATCTCGAGCTCCCTAATCCATCCGCGCCTCCTGGTACCTACCCGAGCACCCAAGCTGCTCTCCTTCTTCCCCAACCCCTGCCGAACCAGCTCAAGCCGAGCTCCATGCTCCCATTCCTCCGCCCCTTTCTTCTCCGTGCTCTGGCCCACCTCGCCACCCTACCTTGACGCTGGCAGGGGCCCTTGCTTCAGCCGCCCCGTTCAGCAACCCCCACTGCCGGCTGAGTCTCCCGTTTCCCCTCCAATCGTCACCGCACAAGCTGTCGCCGCTTCGTTTTCTGAGCGCCACCGACATCACCGAGCTGAGGGAAGCAGCCTGCCTTTCCCCGAGCTCCCGAGCTCATCTCCTTCTTCCCGTGCCCCACGGCTCCTCTAGATCCGAGCTACCCCGCCTCACCGGGTTACAGTCAGCACCGACCACTCCGGCCGCAGCCCATCTTGGCAGCCGCCCCTAGCACGCTCTGCCGCCGCCAGCCAAGACCGTCTTCCGACCCCAGTACTTAACCGTCGAAGCAGCAAGCCGCCCCATCAGCCACCGACGGTGGGTCTCGATCTCTGTTGGGTCGCTGTCGGGTTATTCGAAGGCGCCGACCGGTAGTCCCATTTTCCCAGCTAAAAAGCGCATTCAAAGCTCATTGAAAGCGTAGTTCCTGTCTGAAGTCAGTTTTTTCTTTTTCCAGAAACCAGTTCAGCACTGGTTCGACCGGTTTGCCTTGGTCCCGACCGGTTTTCTAGCATTTCTTTCTGGTTCTGAAAATTGGAAACAAATTTCTACCTTTTGGTTCAAAAGATTTTCAAATTTCAAACCTGAATTAGTTCAAACAGAAATGATTAGTGTAGGGTTGTAGTTTCCTTAATACACCATATATGCTGAACAGGAATAGCTCTCTCATCTTCCTTATTCTTGACGAGTTCTCCTTCTCCTCTGCTCCCCTACTCTCCAAGCAATCACCGCCGCCCTATGCTCTCCTCAAGGCAGAACCACGATCCCGTGCTCCTCCCGGACCTCAGCGGCTCCCCGCACCACTGGATGGACCTGCGCCACCTCCCCGCTCCCTTCCTATTCGTGTAGCCAAAGGTCACCAAGGTCCCAAGCGACTAGGCGCCCAACTACCTCGAGCAGCGAATGGCCCTCAAGCACCAAGACCGAGCACCTCCACTGGACTTCCCTCCACTGAGCACGGCCCCCACCACAGCACCGTCTTGTGGGCCAAGCTCGTCGCCCCCCCGAGCTGCTGTCCCGCCGGCAATGGGACTGCCGTTGCCCTCCACGACGCCGTCAACGGGCCGCCTCGGCCCTAGTCCCGGTGCCGCCGCCGCCAAGACCTGCCGCTCTGCCCATATCCCTTTTCTCCGCCGCCGACGAGCAAAACCAGCGACTGCCCTCGGATCTGGCCGGGCCACGCCGCCGCCAACTCCGCCACGACTGGCCACTCCCGCCTGGACCACAGCGCCGCCTGCCTCACCCCGGGAGCGCCGCCAGCCACCAGCAAGCCGCCGCCCTGAGAGCTCGCCAACCCGCTAACCCTCCGCTCCTCGCCGTGGTCGCCAGCACGCCGCCACCCGGCTCGGCAAACCAGACGCCTGCCGGTCCTCGCCGCCGCAGGGCCCCATTGCGCAGCCGCCACTTCTCCCCGCCGCCCACGCCGAGCCGTTCCTCCGCCACCTTTTCTCAGCGCCGCCGAGGGGAACTCGCCCCTGCTGCCGTCCGCCGCCTCTCTGGTTTTACCTAAGCAGCGTAACCTGTGTCCGAGCAGCTGCTCATCATCGACAAGGTAAGCCGCCGCCGGCCACAAGCTCTTCCCCGCTAGCCCTAAGCGCAGGCCACCCAATCCCCTTCTTCACGGCCGTTCACTTCTTACCAACCAGCTGAGCATCTTCCTCCAGGCGGTGCCGCGCCGAGAACTCGGCCAGGAGCTCTGCGACAAGACTCGGCGCCAGAACCCCACTCTCTGCCATCGCTGACCACGTACCGGACCCCTCCTTGCTGCCCCCGTCAGCCACGTGCTTCCCCATCGGGCTTATTCCCCATCTCCCCTCACCGTCGCCGGGGAAGCCCACTCCGTCGCACCGCCATTTTCTGCACCATCAGAGCGCCGCCGCTCGCCTCCGGCCGTGGTTTTTCAACTCCGCCACTTGAGTCGCCACGCCCGGGCTCGCCGCACGTGAGCCTGGTACGGCCGCCGCTCACCCTGATGCCACCGCTTGTGCTTCGCTCGGGCTGCCCCAGTGACCGGTCGACGCCGCCTACCTCCAACCCTTTCCCCGTCTGCCTCCAGTAGCCCAGATCGACAGCCCCGCCATCGGCGAGCACTCCGCCCGAGCATCCGCTAAGCCATGCCGAGCCCTGCTGCCAATGCCTTTTCCCCTCTCTAATCCCCATCTCCTCTGGACCAGCCACGGCAGTAGAGGTGTAAAAACCCGTTTGTGTCTCCTCCCTAGGAAAGCGTATTTTCCCTACTTTGCACACTGCTATACTCATCCCTCTGTGGAAGGTGTATTTTCACTTCCAGGGGAGGCGTATTTCTCCCTGATGCCGGTTTTACTCTTGAACAAAACAGTCCCTCTCGCCAGGCAGGTTCGGTGAGTTTGAGACAGATTCTTCATGATTTTATTCCAAGCCCTGAGGTCTAAAAAAAATGGTTAGGATCTTTCCATTCAACTCATTTTCAAAATATAAACCTATTATACATAGAACAGAAATAGACTTAGAAATTGTGTTAAAATTAAAATTATTCACCCTATGGAATAGGGATAAATGAGTACTTGGAACACACCAGGCTTGACTGTGAGCTTAATGAAGTAATTATTCCCCGCTGTTTCATAGTGTATGCAAGGAGAGGTAGAATAAATAGGGGACACCTGATATAAGATGAAAGTTCAAAAGGAAATAAATAGATCCTAGTTATTAGTGACCAAGTTTTAGAATATGTGGAACATGAAAATAAAGTAAAGCCGTAGTATCCAATATTCGTCATAAGTGATATCCATTGACAAATCCATTGAAACACTAAATCGTACACCCAAATATTGGGAATGGTTTCTCCTAAGAATTTTGTTAGGAATTAATATACCCCTGGAAACCACCCAAGATGTAGGAAACAAGATCATCCCAAGTATTAATATGTCGTTGGGTTAGGGTTTCTGGTTCTGTAGAAAACCCTTATTTCATGTGGGGCAAACTCCTTTTCGCCTCACTAAAAACCCTAATAAACCAATTAGGTCCAGGACGCAAATTTTAAGATTCATGAGTGCATGTTTGGTTTTTGCTTGAGTTTTTCTTGCACCGTTGTTTATTCGCTGTCTCTTCGACGTGTAGTTACGACGTGGCGGTATCCCGCACGAAGGATTTCCGATGTTACCGTATCAAGTTTGCGATCGAGACCCGGCCGGTACTGCCAGGCTGGCATTCCCACTTTGATCATGTTGAATCCCATATTTGTGAAACGTAATTACTTTGTTTGCGAACCTTGCATGCTATGTTAATAACAACATTATTTTATGCTAGAGTAGTTATGCCTAATAGATGCATGTGACGTAGGTCTGGAATCTGATCCTTGTAGCCCTAAGAATATTTAGCCGGTTGATATTCGACCGACCAACTAAATAGGAATATAGGCTTTAGCCTTGCTTAGACCTGGCGTAGTTGAACTAAGTTTTATCGGTACGATGGGTATGGGAACAAAAACCCTCATTTTGTTTATACATTCCGGGGAATCTTTTTAAAAGGAAATGTCTACCAAAATCCCAAAAGAAATGATGAAGGATTCGGATTTGGGCAAGAATGCTAAGGGCGTTTGGGGTGGTAGAGTAGCCGGTTGCTACTTGAGGCAGGAAAGGGTAGGGTAGCCGGTTGCTACCTGAGGCATGGAATGGTAGGATAGCCGGTTGCTACCTGAGAAGATGGTTGGACATGGAGTCTTGCTCGAATCAATTAAGGACCGAACCAAAGTGCCGCTGAATCAGTTCCACACCGTACGTCCACATGTCCTTTATGGGAAGGACTTGACTCGGTACCTCGTCTAATACTAGAGCTCGGAGCCGTGGGAAGTTAGGGTGATGTGCTAGGTGGATCCGGGATCCCTAGAGGATCTTCACGGGACTACGTGGGGGTAAAGCCCTCGATGAGTTCCACGCTGTGGAGGTAAAGCTCTCGGTGGGTCTCACGAGTACGTGAAATTATGGTTCGACACAAAGGTGGAGAGTCCCATTTTTGACATCCGGGATGCAAAAGTTGGGTTACCCTCCTAGCGGGTCCGGCTCTAGTGTGAACACGGGCGAACAGTCTCGTTGTACTAGCCCTGCCAGTATACGGTGCACAGTGTACCCAGGGCGAACTACATCTTGTGGGTAAAGCCGTACAACCTCTGCAGAGTGTTAAAAATTATTCGAATAGCCGCGTCCTCGGTCATGGACATGAACTAGCAAGGCCACACATTGGTTAGACTAAGTTTTGGTTGTGAAAGCTGGGAAATGGGATTAAGGACGTGGGCATGATGTGTCCACAGAGTGCAATTTACGCTACACGGTTGGTAGTCAGGAATTGCAGAAGAGGAGGCTGCCCGGGGTAGTGCGAGCGGGAGCCAAAATGGGCAGGCGTGATAGGCTGAGTTATCACGCTGAGGAAAGGAAAAAGAGAGGTAGCGTATTCTACCTCGAATGATGATTGTTACTGCAAACTACTTCTGTTTTCAAAAATAGCTTTGAAACCTACTATCGTATTTACGATGAAAACTTACATTTCCGCACAACCGGCAACATAGGGTAGAGCTATTCCTTGATCTATTCCCTGCATGAAATATTACCGTATATTTCCTCCTGTGGGAATAGCTTGAGAGTACATTCCATGTACTCACCTGGCTTGTTGATTTGGCCAGACGAAGAAGACATCAATTCCGTGGATACGACTACGATCGCGAAAGCTAGGGTGTAACCCCAGTCAGTTGCCTGTCGGGATTTGGCATATTGCTGGGCCACATCATCGCTTGTTTTTCCGCTGCAAGTTTATAGCCATTGGGCTACAGGTATCAGACATTCGACCTTCACGGTCTATGTACTTAAATTCGTATGTATGTCAATGATATACATGTTAACTTGTGTGTACCGGCTACTGATCCAAGGATCGGTACAGTAAACACAAGGGAGTATCCGGCTTAAAAATTGGGTACGCCACAAGCTCCTACGCACCAAAGTAACCCTTGCTTCTCCCAAATATGCTAAGTTTTCAATATACCTAGCCAGCTAAAAGATCGGATCATTTTAAAACAGAACCTAATGAATATAGAATTCTTTTATGCAAGGAAATCATCACTTCTCATATCGATTGCCCCAAATTCTTTTTCCTTCTTTTAACATAAAATCCAGAAACCTATAAGCAAAGCTCCAACCTTTCTAGCCAGGTCTGATAACTCGTGCATGACAATTGCAAGGATAACCAAAAAACCTTCCTAAGAGCTGACACAAGAACATGTCCCTCGGGAACCCTAAAAACTTAAACAATGTCAGGAACCTTAAAGGTATCACCCTAGTGGTTCTAACAAAGGACTAAAACATTAGTAGTGTAGAAAACCAAAGCCCCTCCGGAACTCTACCGCAAGTGTAAGCATATAAACCATGAGAACCCTACAACCCTAACTCATAACACCTATTGAGTAACCCATCGTACCGACTTCATAAGCATGTCATGATTTCTTGGATGTTATTTGGATCTTCCGTGCATGGTCATTATTCGACGCTTTTGCCGTGTAGTTGACGGAGTGACGTACAACCGCGAGGGAAATCTGGAGACACCTCCATCTCAAGAGCAACACCAGGACTTGCCAGGCAAGCATTTCCCACTTTGATCATGTTGAATCCCATATGTGCGAAAACTTAATTATCTTGTTTGCAACCCTGCATGCTATGTGAATATCACCATTATTTTATGCTAGACCTAGCTACCCCTAGTAGATGCATATATCTCAGGTCCAATGAAACCTTTCCTTGTAGCCCCTAGTATTAATTGCTGATCATCGTACGTTCAGTAGAGTATTTAGGAATATAGGCACTAGCCCTGCTTAGACCTGCTTAGAGGAAAAAACCATTTTCTATCGGTGTATACCGACCGCTTCAGACATGGGATAAAAACCCTCGGATTGGCATGTGCCTCCAGGGTGAGTGTTTGAAAAGTATGATATTTTCAAAACCCCAAACAAAGCGAAGTATGATTTTGATTCAGGTGAGAATGCTAAGGGCAGCCTGGGGATGGTAGAGTAGCTGGTAGCAATATGGTTGTCTGTGTGACTATAGAGTCTTGCTCGAATCAACCAAGGACCGAACCTAAAGTGCCGTCAGACCAGATTCCTTACCGTACGTCCACATGGCCTTTATGGGAGGACTTGGCCTATTATCCCGGCAAGTATTAGGGTCTGGACCCGTGGACAGTAAGAAGAGTGTGCTAGGTAGATTGGCATCCCTAGAGGATCTCCACGGGATTACGTGGGTAGAGTTTCTTAGTGAGCTCCACGTAATACGTAGGTAGAGGTTCGACACAGAGATGAGTCCACTTCTTCGGGTTGTGGTGTCGGGCTGCCCGGGCACAAGCGAAGAAATGGGTAGATCTTATCTAGCGGGTCCAACTCTAGTGCGGAAGCGGGTGAAAAGTCTCGTTGTAATAACCCTACCGGCACCCATCGTGAAGAGTGCTCATTTGGCCATGGCAACAAGGGGGACTTACATCTTATGGGTAAAGCCGTACAATCTCTACAGAGTGTTAAAAACTATTCAAATAGCCACGTCCTCGGTCATGGACAAGAACTGGTTAGGCCACACATTGGTTAGACTAAGTTTTGTTTGTAAAAATCTGGGCAAAGAGATTAAGGACGTGGGCATGACGTGTCCACAAGAGAGCAATTTAGGCCACGCTGCGGGTGGCAAGGAATTGCAGGAGAATGGGATTAGCCGTGCTACCAGGGGTAGTACGGGCTAGTGTTGGGAACCTTAGACGTTGATAGACGGAGCTATCGGGTCAAGGCAGAGAAAGGAGGTAGCGGAGACTACCTCATATGATGACATGAATGTGTGGAAACTCATTGATTTCTAAATATGCCTTTGAATCTAGTATTCGTATTTAAAGTGAAAACTTACTTTGTGCACAACATGTGACCTAGAATAGGGCTATCTCTTTTGAATCAAGCCTTGCATGAAATATAGCTGTATTACTCTCCTGTGGAAATTACTTGCGAGTACATTCTATGTACTCACCTGACTTGTTGATTTGGCCAGACGAAAGAAACATCAACACCGAGGATGCGATTGTGTCTGCGAAAGCTAGGGCGTAACCCCAGTCAGTTGCCTGTCGGGTATGGCATATTGATGGGCCACATCACCGCTTAATTTCCGCTGCGAATTTCTAGCCGTTGGGCTACAGGTAAATGATCTCGACCTGAGGGTCTATTTGTATTTCCATTACTGAAATATACGTGTATGACAATGATATATAGGTTAACTTATGAGTACCGGCTACTGATTCAGGGACCGGTACAGTAATCACAAGAGAGTATCCGGCCTTAAAACCGGGTATGCCACAGTGTTCTGCCGGCCACCACTTGGAGCCCTCTGGTACTGGTGTAGCGTGCGGCCACCACCTGCTCCTTGGCCTCCATGACCCGCACAAACACCAGCACACCGTGTTCTGCAACAACACCCCGCACACGCACGAGAGCACAAATTAACAAATTAAACAACCCCCCAATCCCATCCAGTTCATCACAGTCCCAAAAAAGGACAAGAGAAAACAAATCACGTCACCTCGCACTTGTTGTGCTCATCGACGGCGAAGCGGGCGAGGCCATTGGTCGCGACGCTCTTGGACCACCAACGTCTCCCTCTAACAACCGCCGCCACCCCTCCACCTCCCCTCCCTCCAGCAGCCGCCCCGGTCAGATCTAGCAGCAGTGGTGGCCAGGAGGCTCAGATCTGGTGGCGGTCCAATCACGGAGCTTGGTGGCGGCCTGATCGTAGAGCTCTACGGCGGCTGAGGTGACGAGGTCTCATGGACTCTAGAACCACAAGGTGGAGGCGAGGAGGAGCAGTTGCGAGTCGTGGTGACGAGAGATCCATAGCCGCCACTGCTTCCCTCGACCGCTGATTGTGTGATGAGTTTTGGATCTGAGGAAGAGGCATGGAGGCGGAGAGGAGAGGAGCGGCTTGGGGATGAGAGGAAGACTTAGCTTAGGTTACACGGGAGGGGCCAGCAGAACGGGAATAAATATAAATATCATTGTAATTGGACCGGGCCGGCAGCCTAAATCTCAGACGACTATGATTTTGAGCCGTCTGGGATTTAAATCCCAGACGGTTTGGACCGAAACCGTCTTGGATGTATCGGCTGTTCGAGACGGTTTTGAATTAAAAACCGTCTAGAATATGATTTTAATTAAAAACCGTCTCGGATATTCCTAATCCGTGACTGTTTCTCCGAACCGTCTGTGATTAGGCGTCAGATATGCTTGTTTCTATACTAGTGTTATCTCCACAGTTGGCTTCTGCACAAGCTCCAGCTCGAACAAAGGGGGCCTATATCACTTTGACCATGTTTGGATTGCATATTGAGTTGAGTATGTGTAAACATTCAAATTTTAATTTTAATTCCAAAAAATCAAAAGTAGTACTAAATTTTTTGGATTAAATTTAAATTCTAGTTCTCTGAGTTCAAAATTTAACTTTAAAATTCATATTTTGTATTTAAATTTGTAATTAGTAATTTATAAACTAAAAATTTAAAATTTAAGATAGAAAACGGATCCTAAGTGGTACGGAGGGAATAAGTGGGGGCATAAAGGGGAATTTTGAACTCATCACATTACAAGTTAATACGAGGAAAACATACTTTTTAAATAACTGAGGGTAATGGCAAGTTAACGGAGATGGTACATAGATAAATTTTAACGAGCTCTCATTCTTATTGTCTTAGAAACATTATCTAATATATATTCATAATTCAAATAACAAAGTACATAAGCACATAACTTTTACATGGAGCATGAAAAACAGACATTATGCTACCATTAAATCATGAGTCAATGAACATGCCAAACTTCTTTATCTCCCTTGTCTTCAAGTCGATGCCTTGCAATGGTGCCTTGATTGCTGTCAACAACGGTAATGGAAAGTAGACTGTTAATTATCTCCATTGATGTATACATATGATCTATGGTTCAAAAGTAGTATTATACGCCAAGAGAAAATTAGAGATGATTTATTTGCACCAATTCAGCTTGGTATCGGTTTTCAGTGTAAGCATCCTCATCATCGTCCATGTGTCAGTCCAGCAAAACCCACGTGGATAAATAAAGCTGGCAAAGAACTAAAAATGATATAAAAGAAATATAAGAATATTTTAGAAAATCGATGGGTCCCCACCCACTCAACACCGGTAAGAGCAGTAGAGAAGAGGAGAAGAGATCGAAAGTTGAGAGAAGGAGCTGCTTCCCCTCTGGTGGCGGTTTCCTTGCCTCTTGTCTGCTAGGGTTGTGCAATTGAGCTCTTATTCAGTGGTACATGTGGAAGGAAATTCAGCTAAATAAAATAGATCAAAATGGGTTGTCGGTCTGCCCACTTGTATCCCTAGGGCCCATCGCTAGTTTAATCGTGCCAGACTTACGCAAATCAGGCTGGCCTAGTTTAAATGCTAGCTCATGGGCCTAATAGCGCAGACCTGTTATTGTGTAAAGTACATTGGGCTTAACGGGCAAGGCAACACTAGAACATTTTGCCCGTGGTCCAGCATAGCCCGCACGTATCTACTCTAAATTGCTGCTCAGCTTCATAATCTGGTCACCGACTTCCCCAGGCCCGCGAAGTCGACACATTTGCACTCCTTTATCCTCTGAGCACATTTTATGCCTCTAAATTGTGCTTTCAGCTTTGGATTTTTGTATGGATCTGGCTAGGTTCAAGTCCACTATGATTTGACGACATCTCAACAGACGGGTGCGCCATTAGATCTCTATCATACGTTTAAAAGATAGAGAAGAATTTCACATTTAAGAAAAAAAAAGTTAAAAAGCAAACCTTGAGGCTAATTTGGTCGGCTGAGACTTACGAAAATAGGAGGATTTTCGAGGCGGTCCACGTGCCTGTCCAGTTTATGATCGATAGAGTTGTCGCCAATGTTCACCTTCGGCACCTGACCTTCTCTAGGGTTATCACTGATGACCTTGGCTAATTGCGCTTAGCCGGGCATCCTTTTGTTTCCTTTGGAGTTTTGCCGCTCTGATTTTGTACATACTTTGTTCGGCTTTGATCTTTTCTCCTTTTAATTGAATGGGCAGCTCTCATGTCATGCAATTAAAAAAAAGACTTAAACAAATCTTAGTTAACTGAACACTAGCAATTCTGTTTGTATATAGCCATTTCGTATGAGCATAAAATAGAAAACTCAGCATAAAAGTACATGATCCGATTACTAGATAACAGAAAAAGGTTTCAGAGCTTTTTTCGAAGCCACGTAGGAAAAAACACATCAAGCCAGGACTCAAAGGAGAGGCATCACCTCATGTTGGAGTGCGCATCCCGTGCGAATTCCTAGTGTCACATGGCTGGGTGTTTCTCGAAAGAAAAGAATCTCCATTTTTCAGTCATTCCAAGTGAAATCCACCCATATGTCATTCACATTGGCACACAATCCGAGAAGACAAACAATTAAAAGCAAGCACCAGATCATTACTAACTCCAAAGGTGCAAATCCAGTTCTATGAAATGCTCCAAAACGAGCATCCCCTACTCTAGAAAAGAACGCGAACTTACGATCTGAACCGTGTGATCGCATAAGAAAATTCCATCATCCATCCAACCACACTTATGGACGCCGTGATAACCAACCAAGATAAACGAACAAAGGAGATGGCTTTTAATTCGAAACATCTTTTTATCCTTGTCCTAGTAAAATGCTACTAAAGAGCACATATGTACTTGTGCTTTTCATAGCTTTCAGTGGCATGGTGCACACAAATCATTGGCAGGACTAGGACACTTGCGAAAGAAGAAGAAAAAAAAATCGTTGAAGAGCAACGGCCATGGGTCACATGGCTCTCACGTTGGCGGCCACGAAAGACGTGCGCCCGACCCGGACGAGGAAGAAAAGGGCCGTGTGCCACATGGAAAAGGTGGCGGAATACGGCCACGAAAGACGCGCGCAACAGCAATAGCGATTTGTCCCTAGTTCGCTACACGCCATCACGCCCGCTTCATATCATACCTAGCGGCGCATGAGGCCATGACAAAAATTACGTGGCGACTCGACTCATGCATGTGACTTCATCACTTCAATACCACGACGACAACTACAACAAAAGTCGTGTGCGAGTAGGTCACGCCAAGGATTTGTCTTGGCTGGATGATTGAAGAGAACTATTGCATAATATATGGATCGGTGCTATAGTTGTGAGATTATTTTTTTGAGGCACGCCAATTGTTAGATAATGTTTGTGTAGTTCTTGCAAGTTTGACATAGCAAGGGGCGTGAATGGGTGAGTTTGAGTGTGGAATTTCCTATAAGGATTTGGTTGGTCATGTGGGCTAAAAGTGAAAGCTTTCGACGGATGAATCGGAAGGCACCATGGTACCAGTCTACCACAGCCACCAGAACTCTGACCGTGTGGTCAAAACAGTGGAAACACGTCCGACTTTGAAATGAGGTGAAGTTTTGTGATCGGAAGGAAATAATATTTATTCCCCCGTGTCTATTTGGTTAGCACACTTATGATATTCCAATAACACATCATATCTAGAAGGGCCGTAATTTACGACCGAGCACGCTGAGCTCCGTGTGGTCGATTTTGACAATAGTCGGAGCGCCTGCCCTTTCGCTCCGTCGTTTTCGAGGGAGCTCTTGTAGAACATCTTGACCCCTTCCTCTTCCTCTTCCTCTTCGTCTCTTGTAGAACATCTTGACCCCTTCCTCTTCCTCTTCCTCTTCGTATGTCCTGCTCCGACGCACAATCGGCAGGGAGCGGCCCCTTCCTTTTCCTCTTCTCATGTCCCGCTCTAGCGCAATTGTTGTCAGCGAGAACAGTAGAAAAAGGCATAAAATTGAAAAAAGACCCAACTTTTAACATCCATAACTCGGATCTTCAACTAACATCAGCATCAACTTTCACCAAACCCCCCCAACCCAGTGCACAACTGCACATTAGCTTTCTACCACAATATAATCAACTTCCTACCCAAAACAAGGAATTGGCTATCAACTTCCAACCATGAAACAATCAGCTTCCCACCACAAACAAATCAAAACTCAACCAAAAAAAGCTTCCAACCGCATGAAACCGAGTTTTCAACCAACGGATTCGAGCTTTCAACTAGACAAAATCGAGTTTCCTATCCACGAATTTGAGCTTCAAATCAAGAGATTTTAACACAAAACTCGAGCTTTCTACCAGAAATAAACCCTAACCACTCCTCCCCTACCTTATTTTTCAGTGCCGGTACCGGCGCTGCCGTAGCAAGGCAGCATTGGGGGTGCCGGTGACCTGACCTACACTCCCATAGAGGCGGCCGCCCATAGGATGGAGCGTGCAGGGAGGCGGGAAGCGGCGACCTCTTGCCGGTGAGGAATGTCGTGCTCGTGAAGAGGCGGGATAGGATAGCCTATCACTCGAGAGGGCGCCGTGAGCAGGGGGAGGCAGGCTGCGGCATGGGTAACACCATGGCTACAGAGTGAAGGGCGATGGTGGTAGAAACGCTCAAGGTGTTAAGGCGGAAGAGACGGAAGAGGTGTTGCTATTGGGAATTGCTCGTTGTGGCGAACGATTGTGAATTATCCATTCCCAATATCTAGACTGCTAAGGGCCGTTTGGCAATCTTGTAAAAAATTTCACCTGTAAACAACATACCAGGGTATTTTACTAAGCACCAATGAAATCATTGAATACAAACGGGTTTTTTTTAGGGTGTAAACTGATGTTTGGATGAGGTTGTAATCTTGCACGAGGAAACAACCTCCCGCAACACCCACACCGTCGCCAGGCCCGTTCTTGTGGAACAGCGACGGGTCGAGCGGACTGGAGCTTGCCGTGTGGAGGAAGGAGACGGGGGAGGCGGCATCCATGGACTGGCTGAGGAGGGAGGAGCAAGACCTCTGGCGAGACCACCGTGCGCTTCCGCGGAGCCATGGCGCTGCCGTGCCTCCGGCCGGACGACACCAGCGCGGGCGTGGGTGTCGTTGCAGGGGCGTGGGCGACAGATCCAGTGGCGATGGACCTCGATCCGGCGGCCCCCGTGTATAGGGACGGTAGATCTGGTGGCGATGGAGCTCAGCTTCAGTCATGGAGAGAGGGGAGTGCGTGAGGGGCTCCGCCACCGTCGGGATCCCGCGGAGGCGATGGGCTTCATCGGCCAGCGGCGCAGTTGCCCTTGCGGTTTGAGGCGGCCGGACGCCGCGTAGGTGCGCTGCAGGCGGAAGGCGACGGCCCGGTCGCGGTCAAGGCCCGCGCGGACCACGGCCGCGTGGAGCGGGGAGAGGCAGCGCTGGGGCGGCGCCGGAGCGGGCAGAGGCGTTGTCGGATTAGAAAAAAGAGGGGTGGAGGGGTGTTTTATTTTACCGGTGGAATAAACAAAACGACGGATTGGGCCGGCCCAAAACCGGATATCAAAATAGAGAATTCCTAACCAGGCCGAATTTTTTGTGTGGGCTGTATTTTACACGCGAATTGGGCCAAAAACCGGCCATCCAAACGGGCTCTAATGGTTAGGGGAGAAGCCAGGAGAGATGGGTATAGGGTTCACCGTCATTGCAATATGGGGTCAAACCTTCTAATAAATAATAATACTAGAGAACACGTTAGGGTCAATTGACCCCAATGACAACACTTTTTTTGTAAACTCAGGATTTTATTTAAATAAGACAAGTCACTACCAAAACATTAACATTGTCCTTAACTAGATTACAAAGAGCAGCCTTTGTTAGACAAGAGGCTGAAGAGTGAGTTGCACTACAGCAAGTGTAAATGCAAGCTCTTCCAGGAGTTGAATGGATAGCATCTTGAGCTTCTCTATGGGCATTTCTATTGCTTTCTCTTTTGATCTTGTACACCCTATTATCAACCCCTTCAGTATTCGATATGAAGCTCTCTAAAATTGGTCTGATACTCCAATGACCTGGCTTTTCTTTTGGTTGTCTTGTCGCAGTCACCATAGCAAGAGTTTCATTATCTGTCAAGTAATTTGCATGTTGATGAAGCTGGAGCTGGGAGGCGACCGTAGACGCAAGATCCAGAGCCTGAGCCTCCGCCTGAAGAGCGCTTTCTGCCAGCGATGTTGCCTGCACAAAAATTGTTTTATGTTCCGGATGACGTGGTGCATAGATAAAGACCTCCAGTCCTGCAATCTTGCTAGAACCTGCAGAAGGAGAAAAGGCAGAGTTTTGTGCATTCCACGCTGCATGGATGAAGATATTTATCCCTTGCAGGATCCTTGACCTGTAAATAGAATAAACCGTTTTATAGAGAGGGTCTTCCCTCAGCAAGTCTTCCGGCTGCTTGTCTGGTTCTTCAATTGCTATCAATGCCTTCGCTCCATGTATGATCTGCAAAGAATTTGTATGCTTGGAACTGAAACGCTGGCATCGTCTTTGCTAGTGGTTCTTTTCGTTCTTTAGGAGAGAAATGGTTCTATTTGGTCAACTGGAATTAATACCAGAGAAAATCGTTATGTTACACAAAATGGTAAGAAAGTTTTCGTCCATGGTTTCCTAAATCCATCAAATAGAACATGGTTTTTCGACCCATAATACTACGTCCCTCCTCCATTAACATGACGACGCACTCTATAATCTGCACCACCTACGCTGTCGTCCTATTCTCCATCTGACTAAAATACACAATACTTTTCTCAAAGCAACTAATTCGTGGAAACCTCTTGATAGTTCTACATCACGCAACAACCAATTTACCAAATCTGCATGTCTTCGGCGTGTACATAAGGTGGTGTGCACCCAAGCAAAAGTGCACCATCTCAATTTCAACCCAAATAATTAAATGTAGAGGGAAGGAAGAAGGGATCAAGAGACAGTGTCCTCTGCTTTTGCCCCTCTTGTGGGCCTCTCTGATGCTTTCTTCTCTTTAGCTATCTTCCATCCATGCAACTAGGAATCAAATCTTAAATTTTATTTTCTTGCACCAATTCTCCACCCTTTTTTCTTTCCTTTCTTTGACAAAAATTGTTCTACTCTTGACATATATACCCATGGGACCTCCTCCTCAATGGTTCTGCTTCATCGCCCCTTGGGCATGGGGAATTGGAGAGAAGAGCACACCCAATATATGGTGGTTGCTTGACACGATGGAGGAGCTGCAGGGAGGAGAAGAAGGCGCGAATGGCGGAGCAGGTCTCAGATTCTCTCTCCGGTTTGATCCGATGAGAGCCGGCTTCGATCCTACTCTGCTCAGCTTCCCTGTCTCTGCGCTGATTAGCCGCCTTCTTGTATGGAGCAAGAACAGCAGCCAGAGGTGGCCGCAGGCATCCATGATGGTCCGGAATCTCCGGATGGCAGGTGGGGAGTCCACAGCCTCCGTCGCCTTCGTCGCTGCCGCCGTAGCTTTTTACTTTGCTGCCCTCTTTGTCTCTGATCAGCAGCCTCGCCGTCCTCGCCAGCGGCGTCTGGCTGCTTCTGCTCAGGCTAGGACAAATTCTGGTATGCGGCTTGGTTTCTTTAGTTTTGATCATATCCCTCAATCCTCAATTCCTCATGCTCTAATATATGCGACGCGGTGGTGGTTTTGATTTCTGTTGCATCGATTTGTCTGCAGCAGTTAGGCCTCGTGCTCTGCCTGCGCCAGATGATGGGCTCAGAATTCTGTCATCGGATGTAAGTAGTGATCCTAGGCTAGAACTTCCATTTCTTGATTGATCATGGCAAATCCATGACATTGAAACATGTCCAACTGTCTGTCCTTCGTGGCACAGGAAGATTCTTTGGAAAACGTAATTCACGGCGTGTCGATCGGCTCCGGAGACGACGAGCCGGTTCTTGTGGCAAGAGTTCGGACTATGCCGCCCGATGTGGCAGGCGGAGCAAACGCCGACGGCGAAATGGAGCGTGATCGATCGGAGAGAGAGAAGGAGGAGGTGGAGCGGTTGAAGGAGCTGTGGCTGTCGCTCCTCGAGCGGGAGCAGAGGCTGGAGCTCCGGCTGATGGAGCTCGACGGCCTCAGGGAGCAGGAGGCCACCGCGCGGGAGCTCGAGAACCGCGTCGCTGTCGCCGCCGTGGAGGGGCGGCTCCTTGCGCTCAAGGTCTTGTCGCTGCAGGAGGAGAACGAGAGGCTCAAGGCGCAGGCGTCGGAGCTGGACGCCGTCCGAGCCAAGCTGGATCGCACCAAGGAGAAGCTGCGGGCGCTCACGGCGCGGGTGCAGGGCGAGCAGGAGGAGGCCCAGCACGAAGCGGCGGCGCTCCGGGAAAGGGTGACGGAGCTGGAGAAGAACGGCGAGGAGAGGGCGAGGGTGCTGGCAGCGGAGGCGGCGTCGCTGCGGAAGGCGAATGACGTGCTGGAGGAGGAGAACAGGGAGCTTGCTCTGAGGTTGCAGGATTCAGAGCATGTTGCCTCTGCTAATCTGGTTCTTCAGGTAATTCGGTTCTTAATTCTTCCACAATCTCTTGCATTTTTAGGATTATTACATGTTATTTTGTTGAGAGTTATGTGTTGATTGTTGAATGGTTGATGATTATAGTGTATGACATGCTTCACAGCCTTTGCCAAGTGAACAATAATATCCTTTTCAATATCCAATAACAAGGAAATAAAATAGTTTAAATTAGAAATAGTTCTCTGGGTATTTGGATGACTGAAATATATAATTAGTATCACTGGAATGACGCTAAGATAGCTTGTATTGTGCTGGTTTGTAGTTTTGTTGGTAAAATGACCTTTCTCATCTCCATTGGTTTGGGATAAAGTGGGGCCCGAAATCTCTGCCAAGTTTTTTTTCGCTATGTCACCGTCACAACTTTAATTTGAGTTCGGTTGCTTTATCAAATCCTTCTCAGTCCTGGATTATTTCTGATGCTAAGGTTATGTTTAGAACCTTCTGCAATTAAATTATTGGTTGTTGTTTTATCATTTGTGGGATGCAATAAAACGGAAGGTAAACATAACGTTAGCAATTACTTTATGTTATGGTTCACAGCTTGGTCATGATGACCCAAACAGCAAGATTTGGTCATCTTATCCTGAAAGAAGTATTTAATAGATTGATGGTGCAAAAACTTGTCACAAGTTTGCCTTGACATTTTCACCATTTTCCCCCAAAAATTGTATTGCTTAACTAATTAGTTATATTTCTCCTTGAATTCATAGTCAATGCTATGTCCCGACTATTATATCGTACATGATAGGGTCATATATTTTTGCCCAGTCTTTGTTCAATACCTTTCAAAACCATCTAAACACTAAATAATTAGTTCCTGCATTTTTGTTTTAGAAATCATACAGTTTTTGAAATATGTCAGCCAATTGAACTACTTCAAGCAAAAGCAGGGGTATTCATGCTGTTGGGAAATTTTGTAGAACAGAGGCTTTTTTTCTTTCCTCTGGAAAAACACACAGGAGATATCACCTTTTTGCAACAAACAGAACATTCCCTCCCTGCAAAATCTGAAATTTCCAAGTACACAGTTTTCCCAGAATTTGGTGGTGTGCTACTATCTGTAACTGTCAGAGCGTTTCAGAACCGGCAATTCGTCTATGTGCTCAAACACGTTAATCTTCTTGCAGTAGGAAGGATCATGAGGCTACACTGGTCGTCATCTTTTATTTTTGCACGTAGGAGGATAAAGTTCAGGAGGCAATCTTCCTGAGGGAGACGAACGAGAGTCTGACGAGGCAGATCGAGCAGCTGCACAGTGACCACTGCGCGCACGTCGAGGAGCTCGTCTACCTCAAGTGGGTCAACGCCTGCCTCCGCCACGAGATCGGCAGCCATGACCACCACCACCCCTCGTCCGCCGAACAAGACCAGCAAGACGGCGCCGGCGGCATGTCGGCCATGGACCTGAGCAGGAGCATGAGCTACCGCTCCGGCGTGAAAGCCAAGCAGCTCATGCTCCGGTTCGGCAACCTCGGCTTCGACGGCTTCGATCCCGACCTCTTCTCCCCGCTGCACGAGTCACTCTACGGCGGCAGCAACGACGGAGATCACCAGCCGGGCGGCGATCACGACGAGCCAGGGCGGAGCCCGGATATGTCGGTGACGGTGGCCGCCGCCGCAGCACCAGCCACGCCGGGGAAACGGGCTGGGCATGGCAAGCTCAAGTTCCTGGGGAGCATCAAGAAGCTGCTCGTGAGCAGCAGAAGGGGCCATGGACATGGACACGGCCACGGCCACGACCGCAAGAGCAAGAAGGCGGCGCCAAGCGACGAGCATGTCGAGAAGGCGATGCGGTGGCTGTCCAGCCACGATGCGCTCGACGGAGGCGACAACTCGTCCGAGAGTACGCCGCTGTCGTCGTGCGAGCGGACGCCGCTGAGTAGCGTGACGACCGTGGATTCGCACGCCTGTGCGCGCCGCGTCGGGGAGACGGCAGAGGCGGCCGCGCCAAGGCTGGAGTCCGCGGAGACGCTGGCGAGGTCGAGGAGCGACGCCGGCGCGTCGTACGGGCGGCAGGCGAGCAGGTACCACGCGCTCCGGCCGGACCACCCGGCCGGCGTCGGGCCGGACGGCGGGTTCCACGCGCCGGAGAAGGTGAGAAGGTACTCGGACGAGCTGAGAAGCTCCTGATCGATCACAGGTTGGTGCACGAGACGTGAGAGCAAGGGGGACATGCTGCAGGGATGGTGACGCTTACACAATTGACGGATTGACAGGGACCGGTGTGCAAGATGGAATGCGAATTTTCTTCTTGTTCCTGCTGTGTAGATATACTAGTACATGTTAAGGGATGCGCTTGGATTGAGACGATGTCATGATCAGGGAACATGTCAGGAAAAAGAATCGATGTGGTGATGGTTTTGATTAGGCTAATGGTTCCCTGAGAATTGTTCTTTGGTTTTGGTTTTGGGGTGCGCGCGTTTGGGTCGTCATTCATGGACGAGTAATCCTAGAGAATTACATTGTTCGTACTTCGTAGGGCAGCTAGTAATCCACACCAGGAATTCAGGCTTATCTTGGATTACCGCGTTATGGTCGCTGCATATTCTTGTCAGTCACATGCATGGTCTCATATATGGTATAATACGAAGGAAAAAAGAAGTGCAAGTACAACACTTGGCCTGAAAAGAGCACGCCACTAAGGAAATTCAAGCTTAGACAGATCTAAAAAGTTATAATTCAAAATACAGATTTTATAAATTTCGAATCAATAATTTAAAATATTAAAATTGTGAGAATTTAAAAATGTAACATTTTGAAACTCCATTTTTCTTTCTTAAAAAGAAATTAAATTCAATTTCTGCGTATTCTGATATTTGAATTTGTAATTTCGAAATTATTATTATGGTTTTAAGAAGAACGCCCTAGACATTGTCTATTTGTGTAGTATTTTTCTCGTGATTTTATCCCACGATCCCTTTGTTAACAAGCCTTATGGCTCATTATGACAAGCACGGTGTCTCGCCAAATTACACGAAAAAGTCTTTAATCATCTTTAATTTTTTGAATTCATATATATATATATATATATATATATATATATATATATATTGTTAGACTATTTGCAAGAATACTAAATTATCGCCGATTGTGTCGATTGTACATAATATTAGATCAATATGCATAATTAAAGTTCGAATCTCGTGCCAGCTAGTTGGTAGTTCATATGTGTGTTAGCACGTTGTTTGTATGTGATATTAGATCGATATAGAATTAATCAAGTTCAATATATCTGGAGTACAGAAGTATATCGAGCCGAACGGTCGGTCGTTTGTAC
>JAGXJF010005422.1:0-99701 GCA_019208055.1 Stipa capillata
CAGATACTAACTCAGCTGGGTTAGCTGTGAGAGGATCAGCGGTGACACCGGTGGAGACTTGGACTGGAGGCACAGGCACTGAGGGAGCAGGCGCTTGAGGAGCTGTTGGAGCACTCTGTGGAGGCGGCTGCTATAACCGCCTCGGACGTGCTATTTGAACCGCCTTGGATATCGATTTCTGTACTAGGGCGAGATTGAAAAGGTGACCAAAACAGTAGCATATGCATGCATATTCCAAGAGCAACGAAAGCTAAACCTAGCAACTAGACATCTACGTGTGATCTAAGCTCATGAACAGAAGCCACACCTCCTGCAACAGCCCCAACCATGCTAGAATTTATGAGGAAAAGAATATATAGCATGATTAGGAGAACAATACTTGAACTGCAATACTTGAAGAATATATAGCATGATTATGAAAATTCCTCTAATTCAAACAAATAGACATGACTCACTGACAATCTAAAAGCTAACCGAGGAATCAAGCGACCCACTGTAGATCGAGCCTCAGAGACGTGGCGGACGACGTGACGCAGGTGGCGGAGCTATGCGCAGCTTGGACACACACCGTCGGCATCGACCGACATCGATCATGGTGTGGCATCGCGGCATTCGCGGCCAACGGGTGAGAGGGGCTGCGGGACCATTTCTAGGAGCTTTGCGAGGCCGAAAGGAGGCAGAGAGAGGAAGGAATCGAGCTCGCGAGGCTCACCTTGGCTGCAATGGCAAGAAAACCGCGGCGGCGGCTACGATGGAGGGAGCTCCGATTCGGCCGGTGTAGAGAGAGTTAGGGCTTGGGTTTTTGGGGCTTTGGTGGAGGAGGTTGGTGCAGAGAGAGCTGCGGGGGTGGGGATATTTATAGAAGACCGAGGGAGGAGATAAGTACGCGGAGATGGATTCGATGGCGGGTTTAAACGCGCACAAACTCCGTGAGTTGAGGCATATCCAAACCGGAATGGGGACCCGTGGGGCGGCGGACTCATCCCTTGGCTTGGGCGTGAAGAAAACAGCATGGGAAGGGGGTTTGGACATGGGGCGGCGTGCACAAGAGCAGCCCAGGTCAGGCTCCAAGCTGGCTAGGCGAAACATATGACAACTAGGGCCCAACTGTCATTTAGATAAAGTAAGGGAAAACAAGGAAAAGGAAAGGTGCATCAGTAGCCGTCAGATTGAAGATGAGGGCTCAAGATTAGATCACTTAAATGGCTGAAGGGGTATGCAATAGCAGCCCTTGGATTGGAGATGAGCACTCAGGATTAGATCACTTATTAGACGAAGGGGTACGTGATAAGAGCTGTCCGATCTGAGATGGATGCACAAGATCAAATCACTTATATGCTAAAGGGGTACGTGATTAGGACCCTTGGATAAAAATCAGATGGCTGAGAGACAAGGCCACAGAACTGAGTTTGGTGTGCTGCGCTTAGCAGGCTTTGGCATGTTGGCCCATTCGGTGGAGGAAGGGAAGGAAAAGGGGGAGGAAAATGGGCTGCGGGGGAGGACTCGGCCCAGGCCAAATGGGGAAGGGAAAAAGGGTTTGGATTTAGTTCCAAATCAAAAAATTCAAAAGGGAAATCGAATTCAAACCAAAATTTGAGGAGATTTGTATAATCCAAATTAAAATATGCAAAACTTCAAAGATATTCCAAGAGATAATTCCTATGAGACAAAAGGTGCATAAAAGGATTAAAACATCTTCTCTCTTCTCAACTCCAAATTAATTCAAAACATTTGAATTAATTTGAAAAAAGCCATCAAAATGATTCGAGCTATAGAAAATAAAATGTAACATCCTTGATCTTAAAAAATATATATAAAGCCCTCAAAAGCTGGATGTTATAGACTTAGAGAGAATAAAATGGAATATTTGTGATGTTTGATTATGTTTGAAATATGAAAATGGTTAGAGCCACATTGATGAATAATTTTTTTGAGTTTTGGGTGGTGTAACCCTATTCTGGTGTTGCTTAAAATTAACTATGACTGAACAATGGTGATTTTGAATTTGGTATGATGGTTCTTCATACATGTCCAGATCTAGGAATGATTTAATTTTGTAATATTTGTCAAGTTGTTACCTTGATTGCGTTAATTAAATGATCATGAGATAGATGAAATGTATTGTTCTCCTTATCATGTTACATTAAATTGGAATAAATTGTTACATTGCCATTTATTAAATCATGCCATGTCTAAGTTAATTTGGAATGAGCACATTAGCATCTTCTGAATACGAAAGTACTCACTTCGGAATTCTATTCCTACAGGTGATCCTAGCGTAGGCAAATTTTACGATTCCAAAAATGTTGATTTTTAATGCCTAGTTGCAGTGTTTGCTCGTCGTGGTCATGAGGTTATTTTGTAAAATTTTTGGGAGATGATGTGGGATATCAACTCCATGTTTCATAAAGTGTTCTGCTGCTGGTTTTATTCTTGTGTTTAATGTAAACGACTTTAGGGTCATCTTGTATGAATGTTAAGTACTTACCCCAATGTATGAGACATTTTTACCTTCTTGTAAATACTTTCCCGTAGAGTTTTCTTGTAATATACAAGTTGTTATTGTGGCTTTCAATACACCATGCGTGTATGAATTGAAGTGTACGGGACAGCCATGAAGGGTTAGGGTTCCTTTTCTCGTTTCGGTTCACAGGTTGACTTTCAGTCGAGTGACATGCTAGCTATGATGCGTTTTCCAGCTAGGTAGGGTGTGAGTGATGATACGGGGCTCTCAAGTGACCTCTGAAATGTTGTGTTTGTTGCATGTGAGAACGGCACTAAGACTTCAAGGGATTTTGGAATTGCATTTCGCTTGTGCTGCGATGTTGTTCCTTTGCTTGCCTTGGGCAACGATGACGCCTAAGTTATGTATGATATGTTAGCCCCGTATCAGATCATCCAGTGGTGATAGATACATATGACGGACATGCGTATGGTATGTTGGATGATTTCTTGGGTATTTAGACCATGCATCGCATATGAGTGGGTTGTATTTCTAGGATCCTGACACCGAGGAGAATCACAATGGTTCTTCCAGAAAAACCTAAAAACACCTCTAATCTATATAAAGAGAGAGGTTGAGAAGAGAGAGAAGAGGCGACCAAGAGAGGGAAGGACCAGAGAAGAAGAGAAGCCTCATGCAGCCACCACCATTCCTCAAACCGTAGCCACCATAGATTTGTACTCTCTCCACTATTTTTGCCAAGAAGCAAGGTTGTCAAACGGTTTAAGTATTTTAATCCAAGTATATTTTTTCTCTTTTCTCTCTTTATTGCAATGTTTCTCATTGATTTGAACTTGATAATTTATATGGATCGTGAGTAGGCCCCGTAGGCTTTGGGAGAAGGTTTAGCTCAGTAGGTTATATTATTTGTATTGGATCATGTTTATTTTGTATCTCAATTTCTTGACATATTTGTCTCATATGATCACCTTGATAATAGGCGCCTAAGGTGAACATTAGGGAGGACTTCTGGTTAACTTTGAAGCAAAAGTGACAGCGACACGAAGAGGAGGAAACCATGAGAAGACTCTTGGGAGACCCAATACAGTCACAATGCTTTAAGTGTTGTTTTGGCTCATGCCTTAATAATTCTGGTGACATGGCGGATGTCGGCATCGAGGTTGGACAATAGATCCTATGAGTATGTGGATGTCAATGTAGGTAAATTACAGACGTATCGCCCAATTGAGCATTTATCTTTGATTATCAGGTGTAATAATATTTATGCTAATGATCCATGTACAAATATTCTAATCTACAGGCGAAACTCACTCCTAAGCTTATCCATCATCATTAGCAACCTCCATTTAGTTTATGCATTTCTAATTTTTATTTCTATTTTTATTCACATAGTTTTGACTCCGTAATTGATTTAGGAACAAGGCCATCTTCGAGTTGAGCCCCGAAACAATTGCTAGCACTCACTAAAATTCCCAAGAATGATCTCAACGCCGTGATCGTTTTCATGACACCTCATTTCCTTCGGGTTGATAAATCTTGGAGTACCTTGAAGGGAAAGCTTAATGCAACCGATCTAGTCCTCTTGCTAGGCCGGTATCAGGGTCCTGACACCTCCAAGCATCCTCCCATGGTGAGATCGAGGCACGCTCATCGGCTTGACCTGGGCTATGTAGTCCAGACAAAAATCAACGACCTCTTCGCTAGCATAACCTTCAACAATGATCCCCTCCAGCCGGGATCAATTCTGTACGTAGCACTAGAGAACTCCCATATACTTCTCGAATGGGTACATGCAATGTAGGAAGATTGGCCTGGTCATCTTTATCTTTCTCACAACGTGAATTGGGAGATGGACCAATATATCAAAAAATGGCAGAGGGTAATATATCTCAAGCTCACAAAGAGTCTCCACCAGCTCTGTTTGGAGAATGTCTAGTCCTTGAAGATTGATGGCCTTTAGTGAAATTATGTTAAAGAAGTTGTTTGGAGAATCTTTAGTGCTTGAAGATTGATGGCCTTTCAGTGAAATTATGTTGAAGAATGGCATAGCTTCCGGATCGTATCTTGAACCTTGGGTGACAAAGTACCTCTAATTGCAATAGGTAGAAGTTGTGTCATCGACATATGAGAATTACAAGACTTCATGCCAATTAATTCTAGATCTTTCATTAAAATGAGTTTCAAGATGTTTGAGGAGCAACCGAAAGGAACTTTCAGACCATGTAAGCTTGAGCACAATCCTGTTCTCTCGGCCTTGGCCATAGTGTAACAAGAAGTTGGGAGGAATGTTCGTCCTTTTTCAACCTAGCACGGTGCTAGCTCAGGTTTGATTCTCATTTCTTGCATTTCAAGGCGTGCCTTCACACCTGAAAATGATCTAGGTTATCAACTAGAGGTGGGGCGAATAGAAGATTATCCAAACCTTTTTTCAAAAGTAAATCCTAAGCATACTAGTGAGCAAGATATCCAAAGAAACAAGTATGGAGGAATAGAAAAATACAACCACACGGGAGATAACGATTTGTTGTCAAAGTTCGAGCTTTTGGGGAGTTTCTACATCTCTGTTGATGAAGCTTGATCCAATGATCAAAGCTGGCACCAAAATGTCCTTATAGGGCTTGCCGATATGAAGCCCCCTCTTACTTGTGCAGCTCTTCACCTTGTGGTAGGCAAACTCCAAACCCCTCACAAACTTCTTTGGCACTTCACAAACTGTTCAAAGGCTCCGGAGTGACCCCTAGTCATCTAGGAGACACCAACATCCAAGATTAATAAGCTTCAATCACTTTAGCTTGGAGATGAACTCTTGCTTGATGCTCAACTAAAAATTAATCTCACTATCTCAAAGATTTCCTCACAAAGATCTCACTTTGGGAATGAGGAAAAAAGGGGTTTCACTTAGAAGAGTAGAGAAATAGATTGGCAAAGAGTTATGTGTGCAAAGAGGTTTGGGAATATATGTAACAAACTCCTTAAAATCTAGCCATTATAGCAAAATCAGGAAAACCTGAAGTTTCCCGACTTCTTCAAATTAACGGCTATATCGCATATACAGTTACAGAACTCAGAGGCTCAGACAAGAACCTGGAAACTCTGGCATTTCAAGCAATGATGTATAGTGAGATCAGAGACGAATCGTAGAGACTCCGACAAAGAACTCAGAGACTCTGAATTTTACAAAGCATGGTAGACAAGAGCAGATGTCGAGTGTTTTGACTTGGAATCTAGACCCTCCGAAAATCAGGATAGCCTTGAGTAAGGCAAAGATAACGAATTCTGGAGATTCTGACATTGCACTTAGAGCTTCTGAGATTCCAAAGTGCTCAACTAAGCAAGATCAGTACGTGAACTCAGAAGTTCCAACATACCGACTCGGAGAATTCGAGATTTCAAGGAAACCAACAGAGCGTGATCAGTATGTGAACTTAGAGGTTAAGACATACAGATTCAAACATTCTGAGATTTCAAAGACAAGTCCACAAAATATTTTGGACACCCCGGAGACTTCCTAAAAGTCCGACTTTTAAGCTCAATGGACTTAGGCGAGATCAGAACCCGAATTCAGAGGTTCCGAAAACAAAACTCAGATGGTCCAAGATCCTGAAACCTAGACAGATGGGCATCTCAAAGGCTTCGAGTTCCTAGATTCTCCACACATATATGGAACCTAGATATTCCGACTTCGATCTCAGAGGTTCTGACTTTTGCTGAAAATGTGAGAATTGAAGGATTTCAAAGGCCTCTATGGATAGAAAACTTGATTCCTAGCTGAGCATTAGCATGGCATTCTCATAGCTTCCAAATATCAGCCCCCTTAATAGTACGGTTTCCCTTCAGCTCAATGTGATTCCTCAAACCACTAAAAGAGCTAGAAAATGATCCTTAACCTTCGTGTTTTCAGGCCATTCTTCCTTACAACTTTTTGGGGGTCATCACCATTGGTTATATCATCGCTTTTGTGACTAAATGACCAGGTCATACTTGATGCACACATTAGTCCCTTAATCGTTTGACATTAATCATCAAAACCCATTCGGGGGGCCAAGATGCACTTTCAACACCATCCTTTGTTTTGTCAAGAATATTGAGTAACAAACGGATCAAGCTTTTACATACATTGTCGACGTCTAAACGCCGGCGTCGGTAGTCCGGAAGGACCCCCTTTGGGATTCGACCGAGGAAGCACAGATCATGAAGCTACGCTGAAGCTAGAGCTTGGCAGGATGGGAAACTAGAGACCACACGGTGATTTACCCAGGTTCGGGCCACCTTCTAGGTGTAAAACCTTACATCCTGCTTTGTGTGTATATATGAGAATATGTGGAGGGATTACAACAAACTAGCAGCACAGGTGTTCCTGTTCTTCTTCTACTAGGGTTCGGATGTCTAGGGTTGTGTTGTCTAATGGTCGAGCCTCCTTTGCATGGCCTCTGTTCTACCCTTATATATCCGGGGGTCACCACAATGGCTGAAAGGTAAATACATTACCCTAATGCTTGTTGCTGACGAATAGGGCGTGGGCAAGCCACGCCGGTGGTTGAAGATTCGCTGTAGCGGAATAGCGCCTGTCACGCCTTGGTTGGAAAACGGATCATCATGATGTGGCCATGTCAGGAGGTAAAGACTTCTTGGGATGTCTCCTGACACGGGCTATGCTGCAACTACCTGGGCCCCATGGACCAGGTGCAAAAGGCATGCGTATGGGTGCGCAGCGGCGTGCCCTCAAAGTGAAAAAGGCGTCTGACTGCCCCATCCCCTACCAAGAATGACAGCTGACGCAGCTTATCTCTTGGGAGGATGGGAACTTGTCAGGGTTCGCCATCGTGTCCACTGCAGCGGACTTGGAGTAGACAGGCCCATCAGACGGGCATTAAGTGCGCCTGTCGGGCCACGTGGACTGAGGAAGGGTCCACATGGGGTGCTCGGGGCTCCCGGGATAGGGGGCCCTCGAGCACGCCCCCTAGGCCGCTCCACCGGGCGAGGCACTCGGCGCCCGAGCGGGGGCCAAGTCGCCTCGGGTGCTCGGGGCTCCCGGGATCGGGGGCCCTCGAGCACGCCCCCTAGGCCGCTCCACCGGGCGAGGCACTCGGCGCCCCGAGCGGGGGGCCAAGCCCCCAAGCACCTCTTCTTAACTCCTACTCCTTGGCGACGCGGTGTCAAGTTGGGCCTCTGCCAGCGGTTTAGGGGACCCTGGTCCCCATATCGCCGACAGTAGCTCCCGGCCCAGCCACTAGACGGCGGCCCAAAAAAGGACGAGGCTGGGGGCGGGGCCTTCACTCTGTGGGCCAACGAAGACGCCGGCCCATTCAGAGCGCCAAATGGGGGAAACACTCCAATTTTCGTGCGACGTGGGGTGACGCGCACCTCTACCGAACGAGGAAAAAATGCCTTGATTCCCGCGCGCGGGGGGCGCCCTGTCAGACAAACAGAACTGACACCGCCGCCCACGTCACGAAACGGTTCAAATTCTTGATTGCTCCTTTCAAAAGCGTCGTCATTCTCGTGCCTCCTCAACTCCTTCGCCTCCTTACGCAAACGCCTCCTTTCTTTTCATTGCGCCTTTTCACCTCCTTGTCTTCTTCGCTTCCACGCCCTTTCGCCTCCTCATCTTCCACGCCACACTGCCATCATGCCGAGACACGAAAGGCGTCGTGCTCCTATGCCGTCCACCGCCGCCGACGCCCTCCTCCCCAAATCCCGTCTCCTGAACGAGGAGAGCATGGACAAGCTGCGGAAGATGCTGGTCCCGTAGGGCCAGAGGGGGGCGGCGACAGTGAGGGCAGCCACTTATCTGCCAGATCCAAGGCCGGAGGAGACGGTGATCTTCACCAGCTTCATTGCGACGGGCCTGGTGCCGCCATTCTCCCCCTTCTTCCTCGAGGTGCTGTCGGAGTATGGGATCCACCTCATCCATCTCTCTACCAACTCCCTGGTGATGCTGGCGATCTTCGCCCATCTTTGCGAGACGTTCGTGGGCGTGATGCCTTCGGTGGCGCTCTTCCGCCATTACTTCGTGCACCGGTCGGCGGGGAAGAGCAGGGCTCCGACCAGGTGGAGACCGCGGGGAGCAGTAATTTCCGCCTCCGGGAGAAGATTGGCGACCACTACATTTCGCAGGAGATGCGGAACAAGTGGGACAACTGGCGCAACCAATGATGCTACATTTCCTCCAACCCACACACCCAACTCCTGCTTCCCGATGGGCCGGCGCCGGTGCACAAGAGGACATGGGAGTTCTTGCCGGAGGAGGACCATCTGCTGCGACCGGTGGTGGAGCGGATTCGCAGCTACGAGCCGCCGGCTTGATGGCGACGATGGTCGTCGGCGATTTCCTCTGGCGGCGGCTGGCGCCGTTACGAGAGCGGGGCTGCCCGGCCTGGATGTACACTGGCTCGCGGGACATCGGCCGGACAGTGATTGGCGAGGCGGGAGACCTTCCTCCCGACGCGATGAAGGCGATGCTGCGGATTCTCCTGGGCACCGGAGACGCCGCTTCTGCCGAACTGCTGCGGCCAGATCTTGCGCTCTGCATGAACCCGCAGCACAACGCAATCCGTGCGGCCTTCCCTGAGTTCAACCCCAAGGGGATCAAGCCGGCGGACGCGCCAAGGGCGGCTGACTCATTGAGGATTCCAGGAGGCAACGACGCCGGCGAGGAGCCTGCCGCGAGGACTCCGGGGACCCGCGTCGCCGGCGAGGATCCCGCGGACCCGAAGGGCAAGAAGCCATGGGCACCTTCGCCCCCATCTTTCCCTTCACCGCCGCCACCCCCTCCTCCGTCTTCCTGCCAGCGGGCGGCGGGCACCGGGGGCAGCGGCTCGGGGCGAGGCAGCGCCCAGCCGGTGCCGGCGGGGGGCCCGGCACAGCCGAGCCCAGGGGCTGCCAAGCTCAACGCGCCCAGCAAGAAGAGGAAGGAGCCACCATCATCGACGCCGGGGTTCCAGATCCTGACCGCGCGCTGGCGGTACAAAGGGGCCTCGCCAACTTAAGACGAAACTCCATCTTCGTTCTGCAGGGTGAATATAATACTCGGGGATTAACCCGAGCTTCGTTGTCTTACTATTGATTTCAGGGCGTCCAAGAAGACTCGGACTACCTCGAGTGCCGAAGCCACCCCAAGCGTCGCGGCTGCCCCAAGAGCTGAGGCTGCCCCGAGTGCCGAGGCTAACCCGAGCGCCACGGCTGCCCCAAGAGCTGAGGCCGCCCCGAGCGCCGAGGCTACCCCGAGCGCTGAGGCCACCCCGAGCACCGATGCCGCCCCGAGCGCTGAGGCCGCCCTGAGGGCTGAGGTCGAGATCGCGGGGGTGCGCCCCGAGGAGGAGCTCGGGGGCCTAGCAACTCGGGAGTTACCTGGGAGTCTGCCGGCGGTGCCCGGGGGCGCTTGGAGCTCGAAGGCGGGGATTGACTCATCCTGGAGGGGGTCTATGGCAGCCCAAGTGTCGGAGCGAGCCGGGACTTCGTGGGCCAAACCGAAATGCCTCGGGGGCCATTCCCCAAAGTGTTTGATACGGCGCATGCCATGGTGGAGAAGATCCGGGCCACTGTTGCCTCGAAGAAGGCCGCACTGGAGAAGCGGGAAGCCGCGCTGGAGGAGCGGGAGGCCGCCCTCGCTGATGCCAAGGAAGCCTTCGTCGCGCGGGTCCGGATCGCCCAGAGCGAGCATCAAAGCACCAGCGTGAAGATCCTCCGGGAAAGAGATGCCCTGGAGGAGATGCGCATGGTGGTCCTTGATGAGGGCGATCAGGTGGCCCAGCGGCTGGAGCAGGTCGCCCTCTGCGAGCTAGAGGCCGCCACGCGGGAGGCCGTGCTTGACCAGCAAGAGAGGGTGCTAGACGAAGGGGAGGCCTCCCTGGCGCGGTGGGCCCAGGAGCTCGATGGAGAAGTCGAGGCCGCTCGCAAAGAGGGCACCGACCGGCTAGAGGCAACCAAGGCGGAGGCCCAAGAGCAAATCCGCCGAGCCAAAGAGGATAGGGATCATCGCATCCAAGAGGTGGAACAGCACCTCGAGGACAGTAACATCTCCAAACGGAAGCTCTTGAAGCGGGTGGCGGAGCTGCAGAAGGATCTACAGCAACTGGAGTTGTCGGCGGCCGAGACGAGGTCTCACCTCTTCGAGATGCGCTCCAAAAGGAGCAGCACCACCGGGATGATGCGCGACATCTTCAGACGGGCGCAGCGCGTGGTGGCAGCTGCCGGGCTCGGCCTCATAGAAGTGGGCGAGCAGGGCCTGGACTCCCTGGGCCACTTTGCCCTTCCCTTTGGCACAATTGCCGAGCAGCTGGAGACGCTGCCGGTGGCCGTGAAGGACGTGGCGGCTCGGGAGGGGCGCGAGCTGGCCGCCGCGGTGGCAGAGCATGTTCTCGCATGCTACCGCAGCCGGGACACAAACTTCTCCTTGAGCCAGCCAGGCTCGGGGTCGCTGAGGAGGAGGAAGACGCTGCTCGCGCAGCCATCCACGAAGTAGCCGGGGAGATCGCCCAGCACTTCACGCGGGAGGAGGGTGAAAGTGGCTCCGAAGGCGACGACGGCGACGACAGCGGCGAGGACTAGCTTTCTCCCTTTGTATCTTTTTGTGTTCTTTGTAAAGAACTTTCTGTTGAAGCAATGCAAGGTGCAGACTTGGCTCCACACGCTTCTGCCTTTCTTTAACTTTTTCTTTTCTTGTTGATGTAATGCAAGGTGCAGACTTGGCTCCGCACACTTTTGCATTTCTTCAACTTGATACAATGCTAAGTGTGGACTTGGCTCCATGCAGCTTTCTTTGAATCGTGCAACATCTGCCCTAGATCCATATCATGAATATCATTATTGGGCAATATATCCTCATTAGATTTAGAATCGACATCAACAGGTATCTTGTTGACTCCACCGCCTTCTTGTATAATCTATTCTTCAACATGACTGGTCACACCAGTGTAACCCTCCACAAAACCTCAACAAATCCATTGGCCTTGGATCTAAGCTATGCTTTTTCACATCTTCTCGTTCTTGCAGTCGGTGCATGGACAAGACATAAAGCCACAAGAGCTTGGTCTCAACGTATAGTTCTTGGCGGCTCTCATAAATTATGATACACCATTCAAGTACTCTTTGGGATACCCGATTACTGTACATCCAGCTTTGCTCCATCTACGCAGTTGACGCATATAATAAAAAGCAATTAATGATGCAAATATTAAGAAGCTAGTATAACAAACTATTATATATTATAAAAACCTAAATTACCTATATATAATTATTACCAAAAGATTCACTAATAACCCTAATTATACTAGCTAATTAGTCTTAGCTTAATTTTAACCGTGTGTTACCTAGCTCATCTAAAACAATCTTCTCAATTCCCTAATTTACATGTAATTAGCCAATACCATTATCAATATAATCTCCTTTGCTTACTTCTCCCCTCTCTCCCAAATTCTCCCCAATAAAACCATATGCCATAGCCATAAAGCAATAATTAGAACAAATACAAATTACTAACCTAAGACCACCAATAAGTAGTAGATTTGGCCAGAAAACGCCCAGCCGTAGTCACCCTTCAAATCGCCAAGAAATTGCCTAGCCCCAGTGAAAGGACCGAAGGTGCCGATTAGAGGGGGGTGAATAGGAGGCGAATTAAAATTACTTCTTTTAACTTTGTTGAACAGATTAAGCCTTAGTTAGAAGCAGGGTGTGCTAACTGTGTAACAGGTGATCAGCACAGGCAAGATATTATGTATAATTTAACACGTGGCTATCACACCGGTGGCTAACACAGGTGAGCTAAAGACTTAGAAATAATGTGCAACCTAACTGGCTGTGTAACAGGTAGCTAACACAGATAAGAGATATGATCAATAGCAACTGAGACACAGTTAAGATAGCACAGGTAAAAGGAGATCAACAATAGATGAACAGAATAAGTCTAAGATCACACAAGCATGCAAGAATAGCAAGTACTCTAAGAAATGCAGTAAGTACTCAGAGACAAGGTGTTTTTCACCAAAGTTCCCTACTCTTCTCAGAGAGGTACGTCTCGGTTGGAGAGACTACTCCGAAGAGATAGCCAGCACTGAATCGTGCTTGTTCTCTGAGTACCTGACGATCAGGCCCCTTGCTTTGCTTGTGGAAGTCCTTTTGCCTTGCAGCAGGTAGACTTCAGATCACCTTCACAAACTACTGGTTCAGCCCACACAACCTTGGCTGATACCAGCAACTCCTACGCCCGTCTAGGAGTAGACACTCCAAGAGTAATAGATTCAGCAGAAACAAATCTTGGAGGAACCAAATGCTCTTTTGCTCAAGGAATCTAACTCTCTTAGGAAGGTTTGCTTTTGTTCTGAGTGAAAGAGGCTTGCAACGGTAGGATGTGCTTTACTGGTTTGAGCTAGCTTGAATGATTGGTTGAGGTCGAAGACCTCTCCTGGTCCCCTATATATAGGGTTCGCAGGAACCCGACCGTTACACTATTGCCACATAGGATTAAGTGAGCCACCGGTGACAGGCATCGGTGACACAGCCCAACCTATAACCAGCTCAGGCAGACTGACACCTGTGTCACCGGAGGCTAACACAGGTGAACCCTTAACTGACGTAGCAGCACTACTCAGCCCGGTCTTGGCACATGACATGCCCTCAGCATACAACTACTCTGATCCCTAATAAGGAGAGAACCTCCGATGGTCTTCTGACTCAGCAGCCAAACCATTGCAGTGTAGGTCTCTTAGCATTTACAAGCTCTCCCCTGGTACAGAGATACCTGAGTCATAGAGCGCTAGACCACCTGTGACACAGCTGTGTCACACCGGTGACTCTAACCCCTAGGGTTTTCTACTGCTAGCACTGCAGAGTGCTAACAAAAATCAGTTTCACAGTAGTGCAAAACTGTTGACACAGGGCCACTATCCAACACCCTGAGCATTGAGCAATAGATCCTCCACAGATTATTACTACTTCATCCCTCTTGATAGTACGGGTGTTTCCTATGGACTCAAAGAAACTAGCAAATCTAGGCTTTACCTGCCACCTACTGTATTCATGGCCCTTGACGCATCAAGCCACCATCACCTTGCTTGCAACTCCTTGCACAGCACCAGCTTCCTCACAGCTGTGACACAGCTGCCTAGCACAGCCATTCCATTGTCCTAGAAACCACCTTTGAACTTTTTGGGTGGTCATCATTCCCTTGATGACCCTTCTCCCTGGAACCTGTTTAGCCTGCTTACACTCATTGTAAACATTAGATCCCAGATTGAGTTGCCATTAACCATCAAAACCACTTAGGGGCCTAGATGCTCTTTCACCCAGCCACCTTTCAAGAAGATCTAGATCTGGAAATAATAGATCTATATCAGACTCTCCCTTATGTAGGTCAGAGGGTAATCACAGACGGATATTTCACTAATACAGTTAGTGATGACATATCAGACGGGCGCCAAAGAAAAACCGTCTAACATAAGAAATCTCATCATAGACGGGTCAAGAGCTCGTTCGTCCACGATGAGTCATCTCTGATGGTTGGAAAAGAAACCACTAGTGATGAGTCATCATCACTCACGGTTTTCCTTCCTCGCCTTATCTCTGATGGGTTTCTACGTCCACCTGTCTGAGATATGTCTTATCCCAGACAAGTAATGTCATCTGTTAGTGATGAGCTGTCTATCCTATAGCAAGGAAAATCAACTGGATAACCTAATTAGCAACTTAAATTCAATTTTGGCCCACTGTATACAACCTTTTTTTGACAATGTATCCATCCAGGGTTTAGTAATGTAACTTAGGTAGCCAAAGCAAAGAGTTTCTTGATGGAGTTTGGGTGTCACTAAGAGCAAGGAACTGAGATTTGGAAAGATACGGAACAAGTTCGATGTTTCTGCCATCAGGGCTCGTGAGAGAAATAGTCCTGCAAGTACAATCTACTTTTGCCCCATATTTGGATGTCCTAGAAATCAAAAGCCATACTTAAGAGAGCTGAGTTGACGAAAGGCGTAACAACAACCACTTCCTGTTACACATGTGCCTCTTGGTTGTGACGTGGTTAACCCGGCCACGACCAGCGCCTTGGGAGTTGTTGGTGGACTGCCTCTGGACTTGGGGATCATTTCTCTGTGGTCCTCGAGGTGCACTCAAGTTCTTGCTCTAAGGAACAGTGCATTGCTTGATGAAATTTCCTAGCTATCTACAATGATAACATATGCGAGGTATAGGATTCCTTTGCTATCTGCTGGAGTTCCCGGCAAGAACAAGAGAGTCGATGGAAATAAGGATTTTTGGATTGCCAAGATGGTGATGGTGCTTGAGAACGAGGCGGGCAAAGAGGCCAATAGTGGAGTTTCTGAGAACTGCCATTTACTGAATTGTGGCCTCCCTCTTGCGCTGCGAGAAGTCTCGAGAGCTTTACCCTCCAGGATGAAAGCCTTGTTAAACAAGTACTCAAAGTTAGGGCAATCAAGAAGGCCTAAATCTTTATACAATTCCTTAATGAGGCCCTTCATGAACTTTCTTCATCGAGCATCATCAATGGAGGTTTCGCTCGAGGTAACAAGCAAGCCGATTGAATTGATGGAGATATTCGATGAAAGAGCTCTCGCCTTGCTTGAGAGCAAGAAACTCGTCTCTCTTGTTCTCATTGTGCCCTCCAGGATGTGAACATTATGGAAGGCTTTAGAGAACTCTGACCATGTCATCTCATGATCGGGGGCTTGAGTGGTGAGAAGGTATTCCCACCATGCGCTTGCAGCTTCATCCCAGGAGATAGGTAGCAAAAAGCTCCTTCTCCTGATCACTGCACTGGGTGAGAGTGATTTCCTCTCAGGACTGTGGAGCCAATCGTCCACATCAGTGGGTCTTTTGAATGAGCGAAGGTAGGAGGTAAGGTTCACTGAAAATCAGCAAAGCCTCGTATTGCTTGCCCTCTGCCAGAGGATTGCCCAACGATGCGGACAAGCTGCTCAAGGATCCTATTTTGATCCAGGTAATTGGCTCCAAATTAAACATCTTGGACAGCAAGGATACATGCTTAATTTAAAATCAAAATATTAGCATTTTCTTGGAAAATAAACCTTTAATGGTTGCACAAGAGCTTAGTAACTAACAGCTTTCATATTGGTAGCATATGAGGTTTTTACATATGGATGCAAACTGTCATCGACTACGCGGTCGGACAGTGAAATTGTGGCACCCCCGGTTGAGTGCTGGCTCACCCAGGTGTGCGTGAGGGACAGCGGAACGGAGCGCGAAGCAACAGCGAACACTAAGAGGAAATTCGAGCGAGCTGAGAAGTTGATGTGACTTGTATTCTGTACCCCCACTGGGGGGGCACTCCCGTATTTATAGGCCTCGGGAAGCGCGGAGCGAGATTACAATCCTGTCCCTATATAGATTACCGTCCTACCCCTGGTCTGCCGTACGGACGAGGGCTCGTAGGTCATTTGTGCATCGCCTGAGGAGGCATATGCCCTAGCATCTACGTGACGTCTGGTACGACATGCCATACGGGACGTCACTCCACGGGTCCTAGCCCGAAGGTCACTTGCACTCCGGGTTGTCGAGCGTCACTCGTCACCCGAACTCCGAACCATAGCACCAGCGAGAACACCCCAAACCATCGTGCTAGCGTTTGAACTCCGGATACCCTAGCACCCTCACTCCGAATGCACTAGCGCCTGTACTTCGGACGCACTAGCAATTGCACTCCGGATACACCAGCACCCTCACTCCGGATGCACTAGCGCTAGTACTCTGGATGCACTAGCACTTGCACTCCGGGTGGTCATGCGAACGTTCGTGCTTCACGTAGCCCAGTCATGCCCTGCTGGTGGGGAAGTCTTGATGATACCTAAGCTGTAGAGAAAGCAGACATAAGTCCATAGCCGATGCGTACACCTTACCTGCAATTTTATCCGTTCGGAGCGCGTGGGGACCCCTCCCACAACACAAACTTCAACGCTCGGAGCGGAAATTTTACAATATCATATGCACCAAAAGATCATAGCCGCACATACATATGAAAGTGATCAGTTTCCCTAGCTAAATTTACAAGAGAATATACTTTGCTCACAACGCAAAAGGCATCCATGAGCTTGCTGAAATTTGTGGACAGCACACACCCTAGTTGTACGAAAGCTTGCCGGGATAGCGAAGCAGAAGGGAATACCCTACTTCAGGGGGTATAGCCTTCGGGGTGTGGAAGAATGGTGCCACTCTCAGCAAGAGATGGAGAGAAAGGCCCATGAACTGATCCAGAAACGGAACGGACAACATGGCGAAAACAACATCATGGTTTTCTCCAAGAAGTTAAGCTCGGTTGGAAGATTGGTGTGCAACATAACTCTTGGTAGATGACATGGCTAAGATAAAATCATTCACCATGATAACGGAAAGGCAGAATAATGCCAACTCTAGAATTCATAACAGAGGGGTGCAATAGCGGCATAAGCTACATGTTGCAAGGCTGCCTTGGGGAGATAAATGTGCCCAAGATAGACATGCAGCTCCGGAGACAGCTCCTTGCTGCAAGGAGGGATCTCCACGATGGCCATGAAGTTTGGCATATCAAAGAATTGGTGATGACGGTAGATAGAATACTCTGCCATCCAACGAAGCATGTAGAGGAGGACCTTTGGAGGCAGAAGAGGCAAGAATTATCTTTCTGAGATCAATCTTTGACATATAAGAGAAGAGAAGATCAGCCACCAACACTAAAACAAAAGAATTCTCGGAGACTCCAAGTCCTATTTCTAACGTCCACCTGCAAGGTCCCTATGGTCAATTCGGCTCTGATACCAAGCTGTCACAGCCTGAGAATTACAACCCACTCATATGTAATGCATAACATGAACACCTGAGAAACTGTTGGTATCCATCACACGTATATATCCATCACTGTTGGTGACGATGAATAGTATAGTATCCCGTATATGAGGAGGTATCCGTATACGATTCCCTGGACTATTGGAATAAGAATACGTATTCGGTAAGGATCCCCAGGAGATAAGGTAACCCCCCGTAAGGAGAAGGACACCCCTTAAACTAGGAAGTCAATCCCGCCGTTTAAGGAAGCCAGAGTTCTACTCAGGCATGAGTCCATGTCCGGTATAACTCGGGGAGCCCCCTATAAAAGGTTCAGCAATCCCATGGGGAAGGACAAGTCTTACAGGTTTGACAGGTCTTACAAGTCTTTCAAGTCCCAAGAGGTCAAGTTAGATCCAAGAAGCCTGAAGCCTGAAGCCATCCAGAAGCACTAGCGATTCCCACGAGAAGACCCACCGCCTCGAAGGAGTCGAGCCCCGCGAAACTAGTCGAAGTAGCCTCCGATTAGGTCTAGGATAGCCACTAATACACACATCCTTTGTAAGATATTCTCTGATCAATATATATGAACAGGACATAGGGTTGTTATCCTGGCCTGAACCTGTATAAAAAGAGTGTTTCCTTGTCGTCAGATCACTTGGCCTTGTGCCCTAAGGGTCCCTACCCAACAACAAGTATCTCTGTCTCACGACTACCGTAAGATCGGCGGTTCACCAATCGTCGACAGTTGGATAGTCCGATACCGGGCCAACATATCATATGAACATCACACGTCATATATAATCACCGTTGGCCAAGCTGGGCAAAGACACAACATCACAACATGGGCAAAACGTAATTCCAAAACCCTGTAAAGACTTAGCGTCATTCTCAGTTCCACCAATTAAGCTCAATGAATTTAGAGAATCCCAGTAGTTATACCCTCACCCTCACCCTAACCTTTCCCTAAGGCTAATGGGTCGCTCGAAAGCCCAATACAACCACCCATACCCTACCTAGCTGGCCAGCACATCATAGTTAGCGAGTCACTCAACCGATACTCATCACACTTAATGAAAGAAAGAAAAGAACACTAATTCTTTACAGTTGTCCAGTACACTGCAAATAATACATGCATGGTGTATGGGATGCCACATAAAAAACTTTAATCACACAACAAAACTTTACAAGAAAAAGGCTTACTGATATATAAACACATCTCATACACAGGGTAGTTAATTAACTTACAACCAACTCGACCCAAAGGTTGATTACATCAAAAGTAACATCCGTGACAGTAGCTTAAACAATATAAAAACCCTGAGATGGCAGCCACAACTATCTCTCAAAAGTTACACAAGCCCATAGGATCACCAACGGGGAAAACCAAGCAAGCAACATATCATTTTCAACATGAATAGGATCATAAAAATTCTTCCAAGCTAGAAACACCTGCAGGAACAGAATTCCTGAAATAGTACTTTCGTACTCGTAAGATGCTAATGTATTCATTCCAATTAACTTAAGCATGACATAGAATAATGAATGACTATGTAAACAATTCATCTTAATTTAACACAACATGATAAAGAGAGCTACACATGGCATTCATCTAAACTTACCATAGTATTTTTAATTCTATCAACTTGATAATCAAATACAATTGTTCCGTAGGACAAGCATCACAACAAAATATTTTCAATTCCCTCAAAGTCGACTTGAGCATGGCATAAACAAGAAAATAACTATACAAGCAAATCATTGCAAGCTCAATTTTACATAGCAAGTTTATTTAATTCAAGTCATCCATTTGATAGCCAATTCAAATCATTCATTTTTCACATCTCAACCTTAGTGACTAACCATCACTAAGATTTCTTTTTATTTAATCACATAGTAGCCCACATAGTATCTCACGTAATTGCACACATAGTTCTTCACACAGTATTTCATGTAGTACCTCACAGAGTAGTTCACATAGTTTGCACGTAACGGTTTCACATAATGTTGCACATAGCAGGTCACCTAGTTTTTCACATAGGAAATCACATAGGTGTGTTAACATCCACCTCTGATCCTCATATCTTTCTTTGCAACCACACTGGTCATGAACATAAATCAATTCCTATGCATGCTAGGAACATCATATATAAGCAAGAAATCATGATCAAAACATATAACACACAATCATTCATCATCCAAGCAGGAAATAAGTTAACCACAATATTTCCAACAAGCAAGCATGTTTGCCTGGCTATTTGAAGTCTTGCACTTGCTGGGAATCACTTACAATTTAGCCTTTGTTGCCCGGCTCTGTCGAAAGCAGTACTGAAATGCTGAAAAACGATGAGAAAAATGTCCAATCAGTACTAGCAAAAGTAGAGATGATATTATGCATCGAATGCATTCTAAAATGTAGGAATGCAATTATGAAGTTAATGCAATTGGAATCATTACATTTGGAGCTATAGAATTACAGATATAGTTAACTCTATGTCATTTTTAGGGTTATTTAACATTAATTAATTTAAATTTTTTATAATAGTGATATTCATAAAAATTCCATGAGATATGTGTCATTTGGAGCTAGGACAAATTTTCAAATTTTCATTCTTGAATTCTAGGGTTGAATGGTGCGGCGATACGCCTCCCAGAGTGGCACAATAGAAGCATTGCAGTGGTCCATATATTATAAACTTAAAGTACAAACTGAAACATCAACATGAAATATTACAACTGTTTCCCAAAAAATACGGGAAATTTAAAACCGTTATCGTTTGGCTACAGCAAAAGACTTTCTACAGCTCTCACCTACCCGACCTATTACTTCTACTCGATTGCGTTGTCGTCGCGGTAGTTGTAGTAGTAGTCCACGCCTTCTTCTTCTTTTGTTGGTGTCGGCTCCTCGGCTCCTTCTTCGTCGATCTTGACGTAGACGATCTCCTGCTCTGCCGTCGGCTCACAGTCTAATCAAAGGAATTAAGATAGAGGGATGAGTACAGAAGGTACTCAACAAGTCCAGGAATAGCAAAGAGGTGTTTGATGCACTAGCTACTGAGAACAGCAATGCTCTCCAAAGCAATGCAATTTTGTAAGATAAGAGAGTCAAGTTTTATTTTAAGAGACTAATGATCTCCTGTTTCACAAGCTGCTAGGATTCCTGATGAATCCCTTTCTTGCCGGGTTCGCGGTTCCAACCAGGAACATGTAGTGACTCAGCCACAATTCTATACACTCTGCAGAGGTGCGTAACTGTACCCACAAACGAACTTGGTCATGTGTCTGAGTTTGCAAGGCTCATTCACATTCCCCTGATCACAGAGCCTTTTCGCCGCCCACTTGGTCATACTCCGCATCGTAGTCCGTACCGGACTACCAATCCCCAATCATAATGTGAGCAGCCCGGCAGCTAATGTCACATTAATAAGAAGTGAGCAGCCCGGCGGCTATTATCACTTTGATAAAGTGTGGGCAGCCCTACGGCTAATACCACATCAATAATTGTGGGCAGCCCTATGGCTAATACCACATCAATAATTGTGGGCAGCCCTACGGCTAATACCACCTTCCCGGCAGTCGATCCCACTACCGAGGTCTTGCGTTCCTAGGGGAGTATGAACCTAAGGCAAGAGTACTTTGGCTCAGCCCCGCCCATACAGGGTATGTGGTATGCGCGATCACTACGGTCCTTGAACACAACCGATCATTGGTTACATTAACCTTATATGAACAAACCCGTGTGATGAAATTCACCTTCCCAATGTGCCTCCGGCACCCATTCCAGGATTTCACCACCCACCATGCTATCACCCAAAAACCGGTGATCCAAATAAAACAACAGTTGATTCATCTTTAGAAAATAGATTTTTGTTTTGTGCATATTATAGACAAGAGGGAAATTTTAGAAAACGTTCTCAACGGACATGAACAAGAACTGGACTTGCCTGATAACGGATAAGTCGTGGAGTTCAACGGTTCGGCTTGCTGAACTCCGGCTTCTGATAAAAAGCAATAAAGTCCAATAAGGACTTATTCAAAAGATTCAAAATATGAATGCAACTATCATGGCATGGCATGTATGATAGGATGTCTTTGCATTAAAATCTCCTTCGAAGAACTTAGAGTTAATTCTTTTAAACACTTTTCAGAAGATTTGAATTCCATGAGGAAATAATCAAAACTTAATCATTTTAACACTTGATTTTCTTTATTTAGTACTCTCACTCAATTTTCTTCTTAAGTAATTTTGATAATGACCTTTTCAGAGGTTAACTTAGAGTTTAACTCTCTCTTTTTTTTAAAGAAGAATAATAGGATTAACTCAATTAGAATAATTTACATTTTTAGTTAAGATTTAATTCCATATTGATAAGAAGAAATAATCATCCTTCATTTTTCTTATAACTTAAACACACTCAGATTTCAATTTTACTCCTTAATCTACACACACACACATATATATATTTTTAATATTTTCCTCCTTTTAATCTTTATGCCAATTTTATTTCCTATCTTATCTTTTTCTTTTTCTCTTATCTCTCTTTTTTTTCCTTAACCTCTCTTTGCCATCTCTCCTCACCCGCACCTGGTTCTTTGCCTTTCCTCTTCCCCCAAATCCCTAACTCCTCTCTCTTTTTCTCTCACTCACCCGCACACGCACAACCACACAGGGGCTAATCCCCTTTCTTCTTCACCTGGCCGGCCTCGATGATCTCCCCGAGTTCCTTCGCGCCGCCGTCTCGGCTACCTGCGCCGCAACCGCTTCGTCGCCCCCCGGCCATCTGCGCCTTGACCCGATTTGGCCTTGACGTCGCCGCCCCAGGCGGGGTCCCGCCACGTTGCCCGGGTTGGCTGCGGCCTCGGCGTCACAGCCCTCGACGTCGCCGGTGCTCAGCTGAGGCTCACCTCCCACCGGCGCGTGGCATGGCACCCGTACCGTCCGCCTTCCTTCACGGTAAGCCTCCCTTAAACCCCTCTTCTATCTCTTAACCCTAGAGTTCACCTCTGGTTCAAAGGCTACGACCATGATTTCTTTTGACGAGAATTGCGGTACCACTCTGGATGTGATTATATAGCCTAATTGATGTGCTCTTTTATTTTTGTGCGCTGATATACAAGATCCCTCAGATTACTCGTGTTTAATGTTTAGTGAACATTTTAGCCGATTAACTATATGAGCAACATTGTTTGGCTAGGTTAGACTTACTATGCATGATTTCATTCGATGCTACCTTGTTTAACTTCTGAACACCACATTATGCCTGATGATGGGTATTTCCGATGAATTAACACATATGTGCTTGGTCATTCCTTGATTTGTATACTGGAGTTGATTAGTGGAAAATTGGAACTTAAATTGATATGCATATATTAGTGTTACTACATAACAGTTGGTGCTTCGGGTGCTTACTTATGGTTCAGATATGAATTGTTATGCTCACTGCAGGTTACATATTCTTACCATGCTTATCTAAACTTGAATTTGTTTAGCCATCAAGCCCTAGTGCTATGATAAATTGTTTTGAGAAGAAAAGGTTAGAGAAGGGTATTCTGACAAGAGTAGTCAGCACTTGTTCTTTAGCTTTTATCTTTCTGCACATATATATATGTATATGTTGGCTATTAAACTGAAGAACAGGTACTGCACTACAGATTTTTATTTAATAACCAGTTTTATGATGGTTAGAAAGGTTTTGAGAAGGTATATAAAACCTGTTAAGAACAGTTGCTCTACAAGGGTTGCCTATATGAATCGAATGATGGGAAAAATAAAACTGGGGGTTCATCCTTTACCTCCTCAAGCTTCTAATTGAATGAGGATGGTCTCGGATGAATTGCTTCCTTGCTTCAGTTGAGAGAAGCTGGCTGGTTCCCCCCTTTGCTTCGGTTAACTCCCTCTCCACCTGAGCTCCTTCTTCCTCTATTGTCCTTCTCTCTATCTGGTGTTCCTCTTTACTTGCTACTTTTGGTAGCTCCTCTAGCCTGTAAAAGGACCGAAGGTGCCGACTAGAGGGGGGTGAATAGGAGGCTAATTAAAAATACTTCTTTTAACTTTGTTGAACAGATTAAGTCTTAGCTAGTTGCAGGATGAGCTAACTGTGTAACAGGTGAACAGCATAGGCAAGATATTATGTATGATTTAACAAGTAGCTGTCACACAGGTGGCTAACACAGGTGAGCTAAAGACAGAAATAATGTGCAACTTGACTGGCTGTGTAACAGGTAGCTAACACAGGTAAGAGATATGATCAATAGCAACTGAGACACAGCTAAGATAGCACAGGTAAAAAGGTGATCTACAACAGATGAACAGAATAAGTCTAAGATCACACAAGCATGCAAGAATAGCAAGTACTGTACGTAATGCAGTAAGTACTCAGAGACAAGATGTTTTTCACCGAAGTTCCCTGCTCTTCTCAGAAAGGTACGTCTCCGTTGGAGAGGCTACTTCGAAGAGATCGCCAGCATTGAATCGTGCTTGTTCTCCGAGTACCTGACGATCAGGCCTCTTGCTTTGCTTGTGGAAGTCATTTTGCCTTGCAGCAGGTAGACTTCAGATCACCTTCACAAACTACTGGTTCAGCCCACACAAGTTTGGGTGATACTAGCAACTCCTACGCCCGTCTAGGAGTAGACACTCCAAGAGTAATAGATTTAACAGCAACGAATCTTGGAGGAACCAAATGCTCTTCTGCTCAAAGACTCTAACTCTCTTAGAAAGGTTTGCTTTTGTTCCGAGTGAAAGAGGCTTGCAACGGTCGAATATGCTTTACTGGTTTGAGCTAGCTTGGATGGTTGAGGTCGAAGACCTCCCCTAATCCCCTATATATAGGGTTCGCAGGAACCCGACCGTTACACTGTTGCCACGTAGGATTAAGTGAGCCACCGGTGATAGGCACCGGTGACACAGCTACTCACTACGCCCAACCTATAATCGGCTCGGGCAGACCGACACCTGTGTCACCAGAGGCTGACACAGGTGAACCCTTAACTGACGTAGCAGCACTACTCAGTCCGATCTTGGCACATGACATGCCCTCAGCATACAACTACTCTGATTCCTAATAAGGAGAGAACCTCCGACAGTCTTCTGACTCAGCAGACAAACCATCGCAGTGCAGGTCTCTTAGCATTTACAAGCTCTCCCCTAGTACAGAGATACCTGAGTCATAGAGCGCTAGACCACCTGTGACACAGCTGTGTCACACCGGTGACTCTAACCCCTAGGGTTTTCTACTGCTAGCACTGCAGAGTGCTAACAAAAACCAGTTTCACACTAGTGCAAAACTGTTGACACAGGGCCACTGACCTCAAAGCATCAGTGCCACTGTCCAACACCCTGAGCATTGAGCAAAAGATCATCCACATATTATTACTACTTCATCCCTCTTGATAGTACGGGTGTTTCCTATGGACTCAAAAAAACTAGCAAATCTAAACTTTACCTACCACCAACTGTATTCATGACCCTTGACGCATCAAGCCACCATCACCTTGCTTGCAACTCCTTGCACAGCACCGTCCTCTTCACAGCTATGATACAGCTGCCTAGCACAGCCATTCCCTTGTCCTGGAAACCACCTTTGTACTTTTTGGGTGGTCATCATTCCCTTGATGACCCTTCTTCCTGGAACCTATTTAACCTGCTTACACTCATTGTAAACATTAGATCCCAGATTGAGTTGCCATTAACCATCAAAACCACTTAGGGGCCTAGATGCTCTTTCAGCCTGGATTATGGTTTGGAAACTGGTTCTAAAGCTAGCTCTTGGCTCTTAAGGAAAATGGCCGCGTTGCCTCGATGGTTCTGCGGTAGGATTGGCGTACTACTGTGGTTGTGTTGCTTCATTTCATTGCCTCCTCCTTACTTGTACAGAGCTTTCTCAGGCTATGCAATGATGCTCTATTTGCCACCTCCTGCTTTCCTACTCTCCTGATGGCACTCCCAAATGACCCATGGCCTTATCCCTTGAATTTTGGTTGGCTTCTCGGTTAAGGAACTTTGGTTAAAGTTTCCTTGAGCTATAATATCTTGGCCGCTGGATAGAAGCCATTTGGTGGATTATTTTCTTGTGATTCAAGAAAATAGTTTTTCGGTCAAAATTCATATGGGCTCAAGATATGTACGGATGGCTGCCTTATCTAACCTTTTGTTTTGTAAAATAACTTCTTTTTCAAAAACAAAATTATGGAGGCAATGTAGTATAGGATAAAATAAAACTTATTTTATTATTCTCATCTCTTTTCTCCATATATAACATACTAGGTTGAATTGTCCGATGAGGGTCTTAGACTCGTGGCCCTCGGACGTTTTCGAAAACGAAATTGTTTTGCAAAACTATTTTCGAAACAAAAAAATTATTTTAGGTCATCGGTACTATTTTGCCCCCGCAGCTAACCCTGCGGATGTCGGCGGAACTGTGCTGGTGAACTACGTATTTCAAAACTGTTTTCAAACCCCAATTTCAAAAACCCTTGCCTCCTACAGCAACGGCGGAATTCCATCGGTCTCGAGTTCCTATACTGGACGACCTCGGATGACCGCCAACATTTCTGAGAATCTCCCCCCTCCGACTCTCGGTGCTCTTCGGCAACTCAAGACTTGAAGACTTCGAAGATCCGAAGATCCAAGAATTAAGGTTTAGATGATGTATAGGTAGAATTATTCAAACATGTAATTTTTCTTTTCTTCCTTATTTATTCACTTTGTAACAATATTGTATCATGGCATTGTAATATCTATTTAATCAATAAAGTTCAATTTCAATTGTATTTACCAAGTACGAATACTATATGCCATGTGTGATGCGGATGAAATGCGAATGCACAACAAAATCTCTCCTCACTCTCTAACTCCCGACATAGCTCGTTAAGTTCGGGTCAACTCATCAACGCGAGTTGACCTGACGCCACGTCACGCTTCTTACGACTAACTCTAAAAAACAGGGTTCTCACAAATGGCCTATTGGAGTTTCAAAAAATTTCATAACAGTCACATGAATGAAATTCATACCATTAAATTTACATACTAAAAGATGATTTACAAAATAGAACCAACTCATTTGGAGTTCATATGAATTTTCTATGAATTTTAAAAGTTTTAAGCATTCTTATGCATTTTCTGTCTTTTTCTCAGTAAAAAAATATTTAATTTTTTTTGTACAAAACCTATTTCTAGTTACGGGGGCTGACCAGTGGGACCATAGGTCAACCTAGGCTTGGTCAAAATTTGACTAACCAAGGTGGCATTGGGCCCACCTGTCATTCTCTAGACCTTTCTCCTTTTATTCCTTAGTCTATGACAGTGGGGTCCTCATGTCAAAAATTTGTTTTTCTATTATCTAGGTGGGGGGCTAGCATGTCATAGAGAGGGATATTTCATTTCATTTAAAAAATTATAGGTATATAACACATGAGGCCCATCTGTCAATATTTCCTTTTTAACATTTATATCTATTCCAATGATCATAGTGTGGGGGCCAACTGTCATTTTCACATGTATCAAAAACCATTCATTACCATTACATTTAACCAGATCCACTTGTCATTGCATAAACAACAAGTTCATTACACCCTAAGCCTAAACTACCCTAACTGACCCCTTAGCCTAACTGTATCCCAACTGTCCAACTGTTAACGGCTAATGGTGTGCTGCCATAACGACCAACGGCCGTTTGGACAGCAACCGATCAGGCCGCACTGCCGTACCAGTCAGACCGTACTATCTTATTGGACGCAATCGGTTAGACTGGCCCGCTTTGTCTGCGTTGGGTTGTAACATTTAGCTTTGTCGAGCGCACGCACGGGCAGCTCCAGCCATGGCGTAGATATGCATCAAGGGAGGAGTAGAAGAGGAGCTCACCACGAGGCTAGGGTCGAGCTCGGTTGAAGCTGACGTATATGAAGAAGGCAAAGGGGGTTGGCCGGTGTGGGAATGAGGAAGGAAATGGCATCTGAGTCAGGTCTTAATTGCAAGGCCTTCATGGATACCTCATGGACATGGCTTAGGCTTCCGCTGGACCAGGAGAAGTCAGCGGCGACATAGGTAACCCTATTGACGGTGGCGACGCTTGGCTTCACGACATAGGCGGGCACCTGGCCATGCAGAAGAGAAACAAAAGGGGAAGGTTAGGGGAATAGAAAGAACCAAAAGCAGACAAGGAAGAGACCCGCTGGGCGCTAGAGCTTACTGAGAAAAGCAAAGGCCGCGGCGGTGCTACCCACCGGAGCGGAGGAAGATGGGGAATTTTCCCGACCGATTGGAAGAAAAGAAAGAGGGGATTGTGGAGATGGAGGAAAGGGGAGAGCAAGGGGGGAAATGGAAAAACTGAGGGCTTGGAGAGCTCGAGGAAGAGATAAAAATAGGGGCACTGGCGGGGAGCTCACTGAGCTTGGACACGTGTCCCGACTTGTGGCAAAGGCGCCTCCCCCTAGAGAAAGCGGCTTCGCAAAAAAGGTGTTGGCATAGAGCTAGGCTTCGGCCCAGTTGAGCAAAAGGGAGAACTGGGCCATAGCCAGCCTAGAAAGGTAAGAGGTATCTTTTCTTTAACTTTTCTTTTTATTTTTATCTTAAGTCATTTTGAAATGGCCTATATGCATGCATGAGATGATAAAAAAATATTTTTATAGACATGATTATCTTCACTGATCTCATGTACAATAAAAATGGTTTTGACATGTTGTATTAATTCAAAAAAACTATTGTATATGTTTTAACAAAATATTTTCATCATATAGCAGAAAGGTTTTCAAAGAAGTCCTGGATCGGACATGTAACATCCCAAAACTGGTGAACATGTATTAAGCTTGTATAAAAATCTGAGGAAATAAAAATCCTACCTAGCCATCATCATATGCATGCATATAATTTACCCAACTATGATTGAATTCTAATTCTTTAATTCTTGAACATGAAATCAACCGTAAATTACTATCAAATATTAGTCTAAAAGTACTTATCTTAATTTATCACTTGTTACAAAGGATAAGTATATACTTCAATGTTTCCCAAGAAAAATTCACCAATTTTTAAAGTATTCTATTGTATCAACATGATTCAAAAATATCGAAAATAGGAAGAACAAAAGGAGAAAATAAAAAGAAAAGCAAAACCTAAAAACTATCCTCGCTACCAAATGGGTCGCCTGGCCTATTTGTTTCCCCGCCACTCTACCGGGCCAAAGTCTGCTTAACTCCTTAGAGCACCAACTGCACGGCTGCCCTAATTCCCTCCTCTACATGTTGACCGCGGACACCACCTGCAGACGCCGCTTCACGCCCGCCCCCTTATCCATTCGTTGTCGCTGCTCACGCACCAGCTTGCTACGGACTCGGCCAATCCACGCAGCAGCTCCGCCACAGATGTGTGGCATACCCGGTTTTGAGGCCGGATAAACCCTTGTGTTTACCGTACTAGTCCCATGAACAGTGGCTAGTACACACAATCACTTGATAACATAGTCGCACGATACGTTGTTCATTACACAAATAGCCATAATTGGTCTTTATTTAGTACAAACCAGGCCTATTTGCTGAATTTAAACTGCAGCAGAAATAAACACGTGGAAGATAACCCATCAATATGCCAAACCACAAGCAACTGACTGGGGGTTGAAACCCTACACTTCGAAATCACTATCGCTATCTCCGGACTGGTAATCCTCCTCATCATCTGGCCACATAACAAGCCAGGTGAGTACATTGAATGTACTCGCAAGCTTTCCACCGGGAAAACTTTGGCATGGATATAGATGCATGCAGGGATATTTCAAGAAAGGGGCTCTAGCCTATGTTTCATATTGTGCGAGAAAGTAAGTTTTCACTTGAAATATGTAAATAGATTGTAAAAGCAATTTTCGTAAATTGATTCGGAACATCGAGACACGTACCTGGTCTCGTCATCTTTCCCGCTACAACGGGAATATCATACCTGTGCTTTCCGCTACAACGGAAGCGTCTTGTTATCACCCGCTTCAACGGGGAGTCATAAGCTCACCCGCTACAACGGGGATATAGCGATTGCCCGCTACAACGGGAATCCTAGGGTTTACCCGCTACAATGGGGAAATCCCTTCTTCACTCCTCCCGCTACAACGGGGATTCTCATGTCACCCTGCGAACTCGGCGGATCGCGTCCTTAAACCCATAACTATTTTGGTTTTAGAATTCAGTCTACTTTAGTGTGGCCTAACCAAGTTCATCTATGACCATGGACACAGCTATTCGAATAGTTTTAACCCTCTGCAGAGGTGGTACGGTTTTACCCACACGATGTAAGTCACCCTGGACATACTGTGCACCGCATACTACCAGAGCTAGTACAACGAGACTCTTCACCGGAGTAAACCTAGCCATGAACCCGCCAGAAGGACATATTCCACACCTAGTTTGAGTCAGTATCATCGCTACAAGGAGATTGGTGTTCTAACTTTGTGGCGAACAGATATCGCTCCAACGGAAATTGTTCTCTACAGAGGCTACAACCTCATCTGCACATTTCTCCTTGCCTACGAGTTCATGCTAGTCTCAGACCGGGTACTAGATCAAGTCCTTCCCATAAAGGACATGTGGACGTACGGTAAGACTTGGCCAAATGGCAATTAAGCTCGGTCCTTAGGTGATCCAAGAGGCACTTCACACCTCACCCGTAAACGGGCACGAGAACCATGCCGGGCATTACCTCGCTTTTAACAAGCTTCCTGTTTTCTCCCTTCATTTTCGACCCGGATCAAAATCTTCTCCATTTTTGCTTTGGTTTCAACAAACCTTTTTACAATAAAATATCCCAACCCATGGGTATACTACCTTCATACACCTTTGGACACGGCGGTCCATTTTCACATTGTCACCACATGAAATATGGGAGTATTCCCCTTTTGATTTTGAAAACCTAATTTTGCTACTGCAAGGCTAAGCATACATACATACTCTACCCTAGGTTTCCGATAACTTTTCCGGAATGCGTAGTCCTTAGGGTGACAAGGAGCTTAGGGTCGGACTAGGGTTTGCTAAGTGTCGGACATAATTACTCTACATAAAATAACAGGTCGTAAAACATAGCATGCATGTTTCGTAAACAAATTATCATTTCGTAAACTTGGGATTCAACATGATCAAAGGTGGAGAGCTTGCCTGGCAGTTCCTGATCTTGATCCAAACACGAGGATGCTTCGGGTTCCTCCTGACGCACGTACCTCACACCGTCAACTACACGTTTTAAAACAACGCCAATGAGAATCCAAACACTACAAAGAACCAAGGGGGAAAACTCAACACAGAACATATGCCATGCTTTGGTATGCGAGAAAAGATCGAGGGGAGCGAAGGTTGTTTATATTTTATGTGCATGGAGATTTCTTGGAATTAGGGTTTCATGATTCTTCCTAGTATTTTCCTTTGCAAAACTTTTGTCTGATACCTTCGGGAAGGGACCAATGACATGGTGGTTTAAGAGGGAGATAGGAGACATTTTTGAAAAGTTCTGAAACTAGTTTACAAGTTTAAAAGATTCTTGAGAAAGGTTTGAATTTAAAAGAATCTTGATATATCCTCCGCTCCTTATAAAATATTCAAATTTGAAAATTCTGTTTGAACCAAAAGATGGTAAATATTTTTATGATCAACTTTTGTTTTGGAAATTCCTTGAGAACCAGTCAGCTTGAGGCCGAACCGGCCGAACCAAAATCAACGGTTCCCTGGAAGGAAAACCGGCCGGTTCTCTCCCTCCAGGCGATGATGTCGAAGGCGCCCAGGGGAGGGACGCCTTCTCCTGCGCGGGAGGCCAGCCCGGTTGGGCTGCTGGCCCACACGGCAGCGGCCTGGCCTGGGCTTCTGTGGCACGGGACCAAGGCCAGGAAGGGGCCCCTCGGTCAGCGGCCGCTGCTTACCTCCCTCGGGTGAGCGACACGTCTGCTGGCCGGGGTGGCGAGGCTGCTGCCTGGAGCGAGCTACCGTCGGCGGGAAGAAAGGAGGGAGGGGCTTCGCTGCTGATTCGAGGGGGGAAAGAAGGGAACCAGCTTGGCAGGTCAAGGGGAGCACGATCGGCGGTGATATTACGGCGAGTAGAGCTCGGGGCTGGGAAAGCTTGAGTAGCAGGGAGGACGGAGCTTGGTTCGGTGGGTGGAAGGGAGGGAGCCCTAGGGTACAGACTGCGTGGCTGAGCTTGAGGGGAGGAGAAAGGGGTGCGGTGAGGTAGTCAAGGGAGCTCGGGGTTCTTATGGGCGTGGGGAAGGAAGCGGGGCAATGCACCGCTGGGGTAGCGCGCACTTGGCGCAGGGACGCGGCGAGGCTGATGGGGTCGAGGCCCAGGTGTCCGGGGAGCATGAGCAGGGAGCAGGAGGATGTCTATGGCGTGCTGGCGCGGGTTAAGTAGAGGCGGAGGGGAACGGCGTCCACGGGTGGCAGGTTGGTGCCGTGCACGTCCAAGGCAAAGCCAGGGCGCAGAGCGCGTGTCTAGAGCGCGAACCCGCCTGCACACCAGCGGCATAGGCGCTTCCGAGCGTTCCTTGGCGTGTTGGTTGGAGCACAATGATGTCCTGGATGCTGGAGGTAACCAGAGGGAAAGAGCAGAGGGACAGTTGACGAAGAAATCGTGCAGCAAGCTCACCCAAGAGATCTGCCATTGTCGGTAAGAAATGACACTAAGGTTGAAGACTGCAGAGCTAGGGCTTCTGCTGAAGTAAAGGTGATGGGGACAAGTGCTTGAGGGTAGCAAAGTCTCTGGTAGATAGCTTGAAGTAAAAAGGATGGGGTTTAGACTTTGTATTCATGGAAAGAAGAAAATAGGGCAAGGTGTTTGATAGCTGGCATTCGAAATTTTTGAATTGGAGATGGAATTATTTTTACATATTTGGGTTCCTAGACCAATGGTGAGTGTTGTGTGAATTTTAGGGATTTTTCTGAGCAAGACTTGGAAGGGTTGTAGTTCAAGGTGAAATTTTGACCAGAATTCAAATTTGGATGTAAACAAAAATATTTGAACTGGACCCTCAAATTTTATTTCATAAATGGGTGACAAATAGTTTTAGAAAGTTTCTGAAATTTTTCTAGAATTTTTGGGTGGAAGAAGACACATGTGATATGGATTTTAGGGTTTTTGCCAATAGAAAATTTTATTACGAAATGGGGTGGCAAGTTAGGTTTTAGGGTTTCGGGCGACGGCATGGTGGATATGAGGTATGGGGAAGATCAGGGTTCATATTCGGAGAGTCAGGAGCAAAGATGGGTGGGTTGCCGCTTAGGGTTTGGGTTTGGGAAGGGTTCGTGCATATACGGTGCGTGTGTTTCATTTAGGGTTTCATGCACATGCGATGATGGGGTCGCGACTTGGGTTCGTTGCACGACGGTGCAACCTAACTCGGGTGCTCCCATAAAATGACATGTTTCAAGAAGAACTGAAATCCAAATATGCATGGAACATGATTGAAACATATAGGCATATACGCGTCTTAGAGTTTAGATTTTCGAAAAATCAGGACGATGAAAATCAGGGTGTGACAAGATGCCGCCTTAGCCCACAAGACGCGCGTCCCTCACCTCAACAGTGCATCAGCCACCGAGCAGCTCCAGGACCGAGGTCTTCTCCCTATCTTGTTGCTCAACCCCTTTCTTTTTCTTTTTTCCTCTATCCCCGTTGAGTTCTCCTCCTCCCCATCTCCACTAAAGAACCCTCCTCCTCCCACCTCCGACCAAGCTCGGGCACCCGAGCACCATCGCAATACCCTAGTCCTTCTCTCCCTCCCCTAACGACAACACCGTTTCACCTCGCCGAATCTATCGCCTCCGAGCTTGGCATCGCCGTTGTTCCCCGCTACAGAAGCTTCATCCCCAAGTCCGGTAGCTCTGCCCTTCTTCTTCGTCACCACAATTGATGGTCCCCAGCCCAACTACAGCGTCTCATGCCCTAGCTCGTTGTCTTCTCATCCAGGTGAGCTCGTTTCCCCATGGGTTTGATTCTCTCGTGCCTCTTCTCCTCACTATTGCCGGAGTCAACTCGCCGACCGCTAGGGATCGGTGTGACCGAATGGTCAAACCACACTGGGAAAATGGTCAGACCGATGAGACCGTATCTATCAGATCTGTACCAGTCCATTAATTGTACGGGTTAAATTAATTAAACCCTAACCTTCTTAATACCCCAATTAATCAGTAATTAATACTTCAATAATTACAATTCCGACTGGATTAATGTGTCAATGATTGTAGTACTCAATGAACTTTTTAATTAGAACCAATCATTTCATGACTAAACTAATGATTAGCTTAATTAATCATGTCCAAACAGTACCGTGATTAGCTATTCATTTTTCAAACACCATTAATACACTAATAATTAAATTCTAACATATTTAATGCTTAACCAGTGCACTTAAGGAGCAAAATAAATACACCATGAGCTATTTGTGAGTATGACAACATGGTCCCACATGTAAGGAAATTAGAGAAATACAAGAAACAAGAAAACAAAAAGAATACTCCATGACAGTGAGCCCACCCATGTCGGATTGACTAGTCAAAGGTTGACTAGTTGACTTTGACTGGTCCCACATGTCATGCTCTAACCTAGTTCCTACTAAGTAATAAAAATATTTTATTAATACTTTACTCAGAAAAAGATAAAAAGGGATTAAAAAGAGTTAGAGTTTGAAAATTCATAGAAAATTCAAATCAACTACAAATGAGTTGATTCTTGTTTGAAAATTCATATTTTTAAATGTACAACCTAATGGTATGACATGCATTCCTATTACATAATCAAAAAATTTGAAAGTTACAAATTCAATTCAAATTTTGAATTTTAAATGTTAAACTTACAAAATTCAGAACTAATTCTTCAAACCCAAAAATTGTGCACTTTATATCAAAAAGATCAGTGTAACATGTAGTATCTAACAAAAATATTTCCACTCTTTTACTGTATATTAAAACTTTAGGTTATTAAAATAATACAATAATTGCATAAAATGCCACTCCAACCCTAAAAATTCATAACTCCCATTCACCAATTCCAAATGACATGAAACCAATGACAAAAATCTTTAAAGCAAATTGTCATCCCCTGCTATGCATGTCATTCTCATCCATTTCCTCGCATCTTGGACTCTTATTAATGTTGTTGTTTTCTTTCGGTGTTGGATTTCTCGAATTGGTAGAATGTTTTGACGAGGGTTGTGATCTCTCTTATTCTGAACTTCAACAAGAGTAGGAACCTATAGTGCAAGGGAAGCAGAGCTTGTTGATATTACCATGCCGTATTTATTTCATCGTCACTTACTACTCTTGGCATGTGTTGAACTAGTTGATTATCGATGGACAGATATTCACTAGTATGTGTAGGATGTGGTGTTATTTTCTCTTTTGTGACATGAACTGGAAATAATACCAAATCAAATGTGAACAAGAGAGTAAGAGTGACGAGGGGACTAGTGACAGTGCCAACAGGGGGGGGGTGCTATTGGTGGTTAACCAATTTCATTAAATAATGGATGGTTAGCTCTTTTCACTCATCGTGGTTATTATTTGACATCCAATTATTTCCTATCTGCCGCATGTGAATCATGACCCCATTGAAATAGAATCCAGATTAGATGTCATCTTCTTGAGGCTTTGCAACCCTCACTCAGATAACTACCAGAACTCTTTTTGGTGATGCTAAACGATTGACATTTTGTGTGAAACATTGTTTGGTCATAGATTCTCACTTAATTAGAATCAATAATGGGTGGTTAACTCATTACTAGAAATTAACATTGGTCCTAATGGTACTTGTGTCGAACCCCAGAATTCATAACAGAGAGGCTTAAGAGAAACCACCCGCTAAGTCGAAACGTCAACCCCGACCTCAACTCCTGGGTGTCAATTCCAAGAGGAGTGGAGTGATATGGCTCCGAATAGCCCGAGACGTCAACCCCAAAGCTTACTCTGGCAAGCGCACAGAGTAGTAGGGTGATATGGTCTCCTCACTCTTGTCCTACCGAGCCGGAACATCAACCCCGAACTCGTCCCGGCAAATTAATGCACGGCTGGAGTAGGGTGATATAGTTCCCAATCTCTCAGTAGTAGAGTCGCTTCACAGGGGTGATTAAACTTAATGACTCTATGATATAAACCCTAAAGTCCTACCCACAACATGCGCTTCATCACATACACGCACGGCACATGAGTGGGCGAAAACAACCAGATCTCATAGCAGTGACTCTACGACAGAAACTGCAATATTATGAGTTTGAAACTTAACAAACATATATACACACAGCGGAAGAGTTTATAAGGCTACGAAGCCAAACAGTAGGGCCAAAAGTGGCAACGGAAAACAAACCAAAATACCAACCCAGGGCAGGAGCACTGCCTGGGATTCCCAGCGTCTAGGCGTCGTCGGTATCGATCTCTAAATAGAAACCACCCTCCGAAGGGGTGGGTTCCTCTGCAACAAAACAACAACAATAGCAGGGTGAGTACAAAATTGTACTCCGCAAGACTTACAGTGCGGAAATAATAGTGATTGTGCCAGGTATCAACAAAAGGGTAATTGTGGACTAATTTGCGGAAAGCCAAGTTTACCTTTTCAATAACCATAAGTAGATTGAAATTCGACTACTAGAATACCTTTTCAAAGGGGACGAGTCGACATTTCGCGAATATTCCTTACTGCAGATCACCACACCTGTAAAACCCTCGACCCATCCTCGACCACCCTGGGAGGAAGCTGTCGCTAACCACGTCCTTAGAGTTGGCAAGTTTTAGAATTTGTTGTAGTTGTCTAATTCGATGCAAAATCTTACCAAGTTGTCCATAACCGCGGACACGGCTGTTCAAACAGTTCTAACCCTGCAGGGGTGTACATCTTTACCTACACGTATCGATCGTCTCCTAGTGCCATCGCGATTTACACACTTTCACGAGGTGTGCTGGCGGAGGGTGATCGAACACGACCTTTACAATGCTTTCGACCTAGGTATGAGCCACCCGTACGGGCTAGTCCATGTACATCAGTCCGGCCGTAACTACGACACGGTCCCATACGTTGTAGCAGGTGATACATCCCCGGACTCGAACCGTGTGTAACCCTTACACCTATATTGAAGCACCACACCACATTCCTTTTTCCACGCACCCAATACACGAAAACGGCAAACTATGCGGCTCATAGTCTAAGTCTAGGCAAATTATTCAGTCGTGGGTGGCCCCATAATCCACCCGTGTAGAAGTACGCGAAGCTTGGTTCGAAGGGACACCGGAAACCGGTCCTTGCGGGAAGACGAGACAACCCACCATGCTCCCAGCCATGGCCTCTCGTCTAGCCCAGATATGATTAAGCCAATTCATTAGTTATCCCGGTGAACACACACCTACCACGTAACCCATTCCCAGTGTTGATTCATCTGCTAACCCAGGAATTACGACTTATACAAGTCTAAGCATGTCTAAGCATAAATAGCATAACAGCATTCGAACAGTGGATACTAGACTACGCTAGATCGGTTAGGTTAGTGGTGGAGCTGTTTAAGCGACAAGGTGAGTCGTATTCATCGGACTAGGGCTTTCTTAGCGGAAAAATAGCAGTTGAACGCATATGATAATGATTTAAAAACAACTAATACTTTGTAAATAATAGGAGATTTGCAACGTGACCAAAGGGGCTGCTTGCCTGGTTGCTCTGCAACGACACCCTGCTCTTGATCGAGACTATCGCCCTGTGGATCCTCCGGCTCTATCGAGGAAAAACGGAAACACCGGAAACAAGGGCATAATCGTAAATATCAAAATGCACAACATCAGCATGAGATGCAATGCATGCCATGATGTAGAGGATACAAAATAAGGACTAATGCAAGTGGAATCATTTTAATCGGAGTTCGGATGCATAAAATGTCGCGATCCGAAAATCCTCCGGCTAATCAGAAACCCTAATTTGAGTTTTTACAAATTATATTAATTCTAGCATGCAAACATGGATGAACATGATGTTTTTGAATAGATCTTCTTTTTCTGAACATTTTGATATATTATTCGCATTTTTCTGATGAAAGATGAATTTTCTGTGAATTTTACAAGATTTAATCTATTTTCACCCTTTGTTTTATTTTTCTCAGTAAAAATAATATTCAAATTAATTCAAATACAACCAGAGGCTGACATGTGGGCCCATAGGTCAACTCTAGTCAAACTTTGACTTAGGTCAATGACAGGTGGGACCCACTGTCATAGCTTTTCCCTTTTCTTTATATTTATTTTAATTTTCAGCTTGGTGGGACCTACATGTCATAGAGACAAACTTAACAAATGCATGCAATGCACTGCGAGCTACTAAATAGCTATACTCTCATTTAGCAAAGAATGAACAGCATTAAATAGCCGGTTAACTGTTAATGACTGAGTTAATTACACTTAAGCATTAACTGTTCCATCAATATGTCTCAACAGCCGGTTTAATTGGGGCATTACTGCCCTAACCATCCTCCGGTCGGAAGCTCAGCCCGAGCCCGGCCATGAGGCTCGGTCCGGTCGGTGAGGCGGCCACTGGTGGAGGGCTAGCGGCGGCGGTGGCTTACCGGTGCTCCGGCGAGGACCCAAGCGGCGGAGGCAACCGAGGCAGGGAGGAGGCGGCGGGATGGAGCGGGGGTTGGGGTAGCCGGCGGAGGGGAGCGGCGATGAGGGAAGAGGCCGGCGGCGGCTTGGGGACCCGGGGGAAACGGCGGCGAGGCGGGGTGCTAGGGGATTCGGGCGGCGCGGTGGAGGGTGGCGCGGGGAGAGCTCCGGGCGGACGGGGGTGGCGACGGGGCGTGGTGGATGAGCTTTGGGTGGGGACGGCGAGCGGCGGGAGGGGCTTGGGGAGGAGCCGGGGAGAGGCGGCCGGAGCACGGTGGAGAGGGGCGGCGCGGCAAGGAGCTCCGGCGGCGGATGGGGCAGCCGAGCAAGGGAGGAGGCGCACGGGATGGGAGCGGCGAGTGCAGCAGGATGAGAGGATAAGGGAGCCAGGTTGGGGATAGGGATGAAGGGGGAGGTGGCTTCCAGAGGAAGCAACCGGAGGCGGTTGCGGGCTGGGCCGAGCAGCCCATCCGGCAGGGGAGAGAGGGAATGGGTTTAGGGTTTTAGAATTAGGTTTTGTTCTTTTTGCTTTTCTGTTTTTAATTTTCAAACCAAACCTAAAGCAAAGCAATTTCTTTTCAGCAATCCAAAAGAAACCCTAATTATTTCCTTCATATAGTTACTTTTAAAATCGAAAGGACCACTCGAATTAAGCCCCGAGTACGAGGGTCAAGATTATATTAGATCGAACTTTCGAGATTCACCGAATCCTTTAAGCAAGATTTGGGATTTAATTGAACATTTCAAAATTTTCAAAAACTTGCTCAATTTCTTAACTTGATGCACATGCGATGAACTGCACATGATGCACATTACAAGGTTTGTAAGATTAGGGATGTTACAGACCTACCCCCCTTACGGGAATCTCGACCCCGAGATTCGGATCAGCTGGAAAAGAGGGAGGGGTACGCCGATCGAAGATGATCCTCGCGTTCCCAAGTAGCTTCATTTTCGGAATGGTTGGACCATTGAACTTTGATGAACTTGACGTTCCGTCTTCGAGTAGTTCGTTCCATCTCATCGAGAATACGAAGAGGGTACTCTCGGTAAGACAGATCTTCTTGAAGATCCAGCGTATCAACTGCCGACTCTGGAATTGGATCCTTGAAGCACTTCCGAAGTTGAGAAACATGGAAGACATTGTGGATATTGGATAACGACGGAGGTAGTTCCAACTGATATGCGACTTCACCTCGTTTGGAAAGAATGCGAAAGGGACCAATGTAACGAGGTGCCAACTTTCCTTTGATGCCAAATCGGCGAACACCCTTAAAAGGAGTGACCCGAAGGTAGACTTTATCGTTTGGCTCAAAGTGAATCTCTCGACGATGAAGGTCGGAGTAGCTCTTCTGACGAGATTGAGCAGTTTTTAACCGCTCTCGAATGATTCGAACTTGATCCTCCGCTTCTTTGATCAAGTCGGGTCCAAGAATTTGTCGTTCTCCGGTTTCGGACCAATTGAGTGGAGTCCGACATTTACGTCCATACAGGACCTCGAAAGGGGCCATGCCTAGGCTTGATTGGAAGCTGTTGTTATAAGAGAACTCAGCAAACGGAAGACACTTCTCCCACTTCGTGCCGAAGGATATAACACAAGCCCTAAGCATATCTTCAAGAATTTGATTAACCCTTTCGGTTTGTCCACCGGTTTGGGGGTGATAAGCTGTACTGAACGAAAGATGAGTTCCCATAGCAGCTTGGAGACTCTCCCAAAACCTGGAAGTGAACAAAGCACCACGATCGGAGATGATCCGCTTAGGGATTCCATGGAGCGATACTATCCGAGCAAGGTAAAGATCGGCCAATTGGTTAGCGGTAATCTTCTCTCGGACAGGAAGGAAATGAGCAACTTTAGATAGGCGATCAATGACCACAAAGATAGAATCATTTCCTTTTTGAGTTCTTGGAAGGCCCGTGACGAAATCCATGCCAATTTCGTCCCACTTCCACTCAGGGATAGGCAAAGGTTGGAGTGTGCCAGCGGGTCTTTGGTGTTCTGCCTTAACACGACGACACACATCACATTCAGAGATGAAGCGAGCGATCTCTCTTTTCATTCGGGTCCACCAAAATCTCTGTTTCAGATCTCGGTACATCTTCGTACTACCCGGATGAATAGACAACGGAGAGTCGTGAGCTTCACGAAGAATGGATTCTCGAAGATCGTTGTTCTTCGGCACAACTAGGCGCTTGCCAAACCAAACAACGTCTTGATCATCGACTGAGAAACATTTAGCAACTCCGCTAGCAATGTTCTCCTTAATCTTACGAATACCCTTGTCATGCTTTTGAGCAGATTTAATTTGATCTTCAAGAGATGATCGGACTTCAAGGGTACTAAGGAAACCACTTTGAACGACTTCAAGATTAAGCCGTGCAAATTCCTCGTAGAGGGGTGGTTGAGATTCTCGGATCATAAGATTATTGCAGTAAGTCTTCCGGCTAAGTGCATCCGCCACGACATTAGCCTTACCGGGTTGGTAGTGAAGACCCACGTCGTAATCTTTGATCAATTCCAGCCATCTTCGTTGCCTGAGATTCAGGTCGGGCTGGGTGAAGAGATACTTCAAACTTTGGTGGTCGGAGTATAGCTCGCAGCGATTACCGATCAGATAATGCCGCCAAATCTTCAGAGCATGAACCACCGCAGCAAGCTCTAGGTCGTGAGTTGGATAGTTGGTTTCATGCGGCCTTAGCTGACGAGAAGCATAAGCGACCACATGCCCTTCTTGCATCAACACACATCCAAGACCTAGGCGAGAAGCATCACAATAAACGTCGAAATTCTTGTGAATGTCCGGAAGGACAAGCACAGGAGCGGAGGTCAATCGGCGCTTTAGCTCTTGGAAACTTTCTTCGCACCTTTCCGTCCACTCGAACTTCTTTTCTTTCTTGAGAAGCTCGGTCAACGGTTTAGCATGTTTGGAGAAGTTCTCGATAAAACGGCGATAATAGCCAGCCAGACCAAGAAAACTCCGTACTTGCGTGACCGATTTGGGTTGTTCCCAATTGAGAACAGCCTTGACTTTACTAGGATCCACGGCGACACCTTTCGCCGAAAGCACGTGGCCTAGAAAAGCGACTTCTCCGAGCCAGAACTCACATTTGGAGAACTTAGCATAAAGCTGATGTTCATGAAGCTTTCCCAAGACAAGCTTCAAGTGCTCGGCATGGTCTTCTTTTGTCTTGGAGAATATCAGAATATCATCGATGAAGATGATCACGAAGCGATCCAGATACTCCATGAAGATGGAATTCATCAACCTCATGAAGGTAGCAGGAGCGTTGGTTAACCCAAAAGACATCACGGTGTATTCATACAACCCATAACGAGTCGTAAACGCCGTTTTTGAAATATCTTCGGGTCGGATCTTGATTTGATGGTAGCCCAACCTCAAATCAATCTTGGAAAAGACGGTTGCTCCGGTTAATTGATCAAACAGATCGTCAATCCGTGGAAGCGGATATTTGTTTTTGATCGTCACCTCATTAAGAGGTCGATAGTCGACACACATCCGCAGGCTTTTATCTTTCTTCTCCACGAATAAAACAGAGCATCCCCAAGGAGAGGAGCTCGGTCGAATGAAGCCTTTTGCTTCTAACTCTTGGAGTTGTTTCCTCATTTCTTCCAATTCATCTTGAGTCATCCGATAAGCACGCCGGTAGATAGGAGCGGTTCCGGGAACCAACTCGATAACGAATTCAATATCTCGATCCGGTGGTAAACCTGGAAGCTCGTCGGGGAAAACATCCGGGAAGTCACAGACTACCGGAACATCTGGAAGATCAGGAAGGGATTTGCCTTCGAGAGCACAGAGCTGAGAGTCGACGAACTTTGGAGTAAACCGAACAGTTTCACCGGAGGGATGCGAAAGAACCACTGTCTTCGTTGCACAATCAATTAGGGCTTGATGTGCCATCAACCAATTCATTCCAAGGATGACATCGATATCCGTAGAGATCAAAGAAATCAAAGTGGCGAAGAACTCCAGATTGCCCACTTGGATGCAAACTCCACGGTATTCTTGGGATGCTCTCATCACGGATCCCGGTGCATGGATAGACAGAGAATTGGGCATCAGCTCGTAAGGGAGGTTGTTTTCCTCAGCAAAACCCTTGGATATAAACGAATGAGAAGCCCCTGAATCAAAAAGAACTGATGCTGGAACTGAACTAACAAGGAGCGTACCAATCACGACATCGGTTGCCTCCTGAGCTTCTTCTGCGACCACGTGAGTCACGCGACCGCGATTCACAGACGGATGTTGCGGATTCGCCTTCTTGGCGGGAACATTGCCCCGAGGTTGACCCTGCGCTGGAGCAGGATTCGGTGCAGGATTCTGTCGCTGAGGACACTCACGAGAGAAGTGACCGGGCTGGCCACATTTAAAGCAAGCCCCAAACGGAACTTTTGGAATAGAATCAGCAAATTGTCCTCCCATTGGCCTCGGTTGGAAACTGGGAACTGGAGGACGAGGCACAAAACCGGAGGGTCTTGGAGCGGGAGTAGCGCGATTAAATGCACTAGCAGGAACCCAAATACGCCTCTTTTGCGGATTGGAAGAAGAGGGCTTCACCGCATCTCGAGCACGCTTTCTAGATTCTTCAAGAACTAGCTTGCCGTGCTCCATCTTGACAGCTTTATTCATTAAAGCTTGGAAGTTGGCGAAGTCGAAAGGAAGCAGCTCATAACGAAGCTCCGGATTCAAACCTTTGCGGAACTTCTCTTGTCGATCCGCATCGGTGGAAACATCACGAGGAGCATAACGTGCCAAATGGTTGAAGGAGTGGAGATACTCGGTGACGCTCTTCCGTCCCTGAGTCAGATTTCGGAATTCTTCCTTTTTGATGTCCATGACACCTTCGGGGATATGAGTTCCACGGAAAGCATCGCAGAACTCCTGCCACGTAACCACGTGACCTTTCTCCTGGATGGCGAGGAAATTCTCCCACCATGATGCGGCAGCACCTTCAAGCAGATATGCCGCGAGATTCACGCGATCAGCCGTGGGAATACGTGCGGTCTCCAATTTGCGCTCGATGCTGCGAAGCCAATCATCAGCTTCGATAGGATCTTCTGAACGACTGAATGTCGGAGGCTGCGTTCGAAGAAAATCTGAGATTCCAACTCGAGCTTCGGGTTGGGGAGCAGTATTCCGGACTAGATGCTCCAGAAGGCGAGTCTGGTCCATTCGATTCCGCTCGATCTGCATCAACACCTCTGCCATGGATGGCGGTGGAGGAGGAACATTATTGCGACCAGAGTCACGACCTTGATTACCAGCAGCAGGCTGGCTACCTTCCGGATGTTCGGCCATCTGAATCAAGAAATAGATATGCCACAAAAACATGATCAGATCATACAGAAACTTGAACGGAATTACTCGAATGAATTTTCACGATTTACAAGATGAACAGAATCTGAACATGTCGATGGAGTAATCGGTAGAGTCGGTAATAACCGGGACAAGGTAAGAGGGAAGGTAAGGATTCCCTGCACACGTGAAGTCTAACTTTTGAACGAGGCAAGAAAATAGCAAAATCGTTTTTCAACCAACCGAAGAGGTAAGGAGAAGAACTAGGATCGAACAGGATAAGGAGAAAACAGAAGCACTACTTATGCTTTTCGCAAATCCTTTTTAAGTTCAAATAGTTTTTACAACTTCTAGACCCAACAACGGCCAAGACAAAGGTTATCCTACAGTCAGCCCTGCTCTGATACCAAAGCTGTCGAACCCCAGAATTCATAACAGAGAGGCTTAAGAGAAACCACCCGCTAAGTCGAAACGTCAACCCCGACCTCAACTCCTGGGTGTCAATTCCAAGAGGAGTGGAGTGATATGGCTCCGAATAGCCCGAGACGTCAACCCCAAAGCTTACTCTGGCAAGCGCATAGAGTAGTAGGGTGATATGGTCTCCTCACTCTTGTCCTACCGAGCCGGAACATCAACCCCGAACTCGTCCCGGCAAATTAATGCACGGCTGGAGTAGGGTGATATAGTTCCCAATCTCTCAGTAGTAGAGTCGCTTCACAGGGGTGATTAAACTTAATGACTCTATGATATAAACCCTAAAGTCCTACCCACAACATGCGCTTCATCACATACACGCACGGCACATGAGTGGGCGAAAACAACCAGATCTCATAGCAGTGACTCTACGACAGAAACTGCAATATTATGAGTTTGAAACTTAACAAACATATATACACACAGCGGAAGAGTTTATAAGGCTACGAAGCCAAACAGTAGGGCCAAAAGTGGCAACGGAAAACAAACCAAAATACCAACCCAGGGCAGGAGCACTGCCTGGGATTCCCAGCGTCTAGGCGTCGTCGGTATCGATCTCTAAATAGAAACCACCCTCCGAAGGGGTGGGTTCCTCTGCAACAAAACAACAACAATAGCAGGGTGAGTACAAAATTGTACTCCGCAAGACTTACAGTGCGGAAATAATAGTGATTGTGCCAGGTATCAACAAAAGGGTAATTGTGGACTAATTTGCGGAAAGCCAAGTTTACCTTTTCAATAACCATAAGTAGATTGAAATTCGACTACTAGAATACCTTTTCAAAGGGGACGAGTCGACATTTCGCGAATATTCCTTACTGCAGATCACCACACCTGTAAAACCCTCGACCCATCCTCGACCACCCTGGGAGGAAGCTGTCGCTAACCACGTCCTTAGAGTTGGCAAGTTTTAGAATTTGTTGTAGTTGTCTAATTCGATGCAAAATCTTACCAAGTTGTCCATAACCGCGGACACGGCTGTTCAAACAGTTCTAACCCTGCAGGGGTGTACATCTTTACCTACACGTATCGATCGTCTCCTAGTGCCATCGCGATTTACACACTTTCACGAGGTGTGCTGGCGGAGGGTGATCGAACACGACCTTTACAATGCTTTCGACCTAGGTATGAGCCACCCGTACGGGCTAGTCCATGTACATCAGTCCGGCCGTAACTACGACACGGTCCCATACGTTGTAGCAGGTGATACATCCCCGGACTCGAACCGTGTGTAACCCTTACACCTATATTGAAGCACCACACCACATTCCTTTTTCCACGCACCCAATACACGAAAACGGCAAACTATGCGGCTCATAGTCTAAGTCTAGGCAAATTATTCAGTCGTGGGTGGCCCCATAATCCACCCGTGTAGAAGTACGCGAAGCTTGGTTCGAAGGGACACCGGAAACCGGTCCTTGCGGGAAGACGAGACAACCCACCATGCTCCCAGCCATGGCCTCTCGTCTAGCCCAGATATGATTAAGCCAATTCATTAGTTATCCCGGTGAACACACACCTACCACGTAACCCATTCCCAGTGTTGATTCATCTGCTAACCCAGGAATTACGACTTATACAAGTCTAAGCATGTCTAAGCATAAATAGCATAACAGCATTCGAACAGTGGATACTAGACTACGCTAGATCGGTTAGGTTAGTGGTGGAGCTGTTTAAGCGACAAGGTGAGTCGTATTCATCGGACTAGGGCTTTCTTAGCGGAAAAAATAGCAGTTGAACGCATATGATAATGATTTAAAAACAACTAATACTTTGTAAATAATAGGAGATTTGCAACGTGACCAAAGGGGCTGCTTGCCTGGTTGCTCTGCAACGACACCCTGCTCTTGATCGAGACTATCGCCCTGTGGATCCTCCGGCTCTATCGAGGAAAAACGGAAACACCGGAAACAAGGGCATAATCGTAAATATCAAAATGCACAACATCAGCATGAGATGCAATGCATGCCATGATGTAGAGGATACAAAATAAGGACTAATGCAAGTGGAATCATTTTAATCGGAGTTCGGATGCATAAAATGTCGCGATCCGAAAATCCTCCGGCTAATCAGAAACCCTAATTTGAGTTTTTACAAATTATATTAATTCTAGCATGCAAACATGGATGAACATGATGTTTTTGAATAGATCTTCTTTTTCTGAACATTTTGATATATTATTCGCATTTTTCTGATGAAAGATGAATTTTCTGTGAATTTTACAAGATTTAATCTATTTTCACCCTTTGTTTTATTTTTCTCAGTAAAAATAATATTCAAATTAATTCAAATACAACCAGAGGCTGACATGTGGGCCCATAGGTCAACTCTAGTCAAACTTTGACTTAGGTCAATGACAGGTGGGACCCACTGTCATAGCTTTTCCCTTTTCTTTATATTTATTTTAATTTTCAGCTTGGTGGGACCTACATGTCATAGAGACAAACTTAACAAATGCATGCAATGCACTGCGAGCTACTAAATAGCTATACTCTCATTTAGCAAAGAATGAACAGCATTAAATAGCCGGTTAACTGTTAATGACTGAGTTAATTACACTTAAGCATTAACTGTTCCATCAATATGTCTCAACAGCCGGTTTAATTGGGGCATTACTGCCCTAACCATCCTCCGGTCGGAAGCTCAGCCCGAGCCCGGCCATGAGGCTCGGTCCGGTCGGTGAGGCGGCCACTGGTGGAGGGCTAGCGGCGGCGGTGGCTTACCGGTGCTCCGGCGAGGACCCAAGCGGCGGAGGCAACCGAGGCAGGGAGGAGGCGGCGGGATGGAGCGGGGGTTGGGGTAGCCGGCGGAGGGGAGCGGCGATGAGGGAAGAGGCCGGCGGCGGCTTGGGGACCCGGGGGAAACGGCGGCGAGGCGGGGTGCTAGGGGATTCGGGCGGCGCGGTGGAGGGTGGCGCGGGGAGAGCTCCGGGCGGACGGGGTGGCGACGGGGCGTGGTGGATGAGCTTTGGGTGGGGACGGCGAGCGGCGGGAGGGGCTTGGGGAGGAGCCGGGGAGAGGCGGCCGGAGCACGGTGGAGAGGGGCGGCGCGGCAAGGAGCTCCGGCGGCGGATGGGGCAGCCGAGCAAGGGAGGAGGCGCACGGGATGGGAGCGGCGAGTGCAGCAGGATGAGAGGATAAGGGAGCCAGGTTGGGGATAGGGATGAAGGGGGAGGTGGCTTCCAGAGGAAGCAACCGGAGGCGGTTGCGGGCTGGGCCGAGCAGCCCATCCGGCAGGGGAGAGAGGGAATGGGTTTAGGGTTTTAGAATTAGGTTTTGTTCTTTTTGCTTTTCTGTTTTTAATTTTCAAACCAAACCTAAAGCAAAGCAATTTCTTTTCAGCAATCCAAAAGAAACCCTAATTATTTCCTTCATATAGTTACTTTTAAAATCGAAAGGACCACTCGAATTAAGCCCCGAGTACGAGGGTCAAGATTATATTAGATCGAACTTTCGAGATTCACCGAATCCTTTAAGCAAGATTTGGGATTTAATTGAACATTTCAAAATTTTCAAAAACTTGCTCAATTTCTTAACTTGATGCACATGCGATGAACTGCACATGATGCACATTACAAGGTTTGTAAGATTAGGGATGTTACAACTTGGACTTGTATGGATACTTTAATTGAAAATTGTTTTACCTTTATCTTATGGTAATTGTTCATGATTATTATTTGTCTTCTATGCCATGCTACATTTAATGTCATAAGTATTACTAAGTCTTGCAAGTAGATGATCCTTCTCTCGATTCTTCTCATGGTTAGTACTCATGGTTAGTTGTCTTGCATGCATAGAAGCAGATGATCCTTCTCTCGATGAGTATTATTAGCACGACACTTGATATGGTTACCAAGTTAGCGTAAAGGTCTTTTGGACAACTTAATATGAGTACTTTTAAGTTTGTAAAATACTAGCTTGTATCTTGACACACGTTATGTTTTTCTTCCATTGTTCACTACTTTAATGCTTGTGACCTTCGGATCGTTTGCTTGTAAGATATGTATCTATCAGAAGGTAAGGGATGTGTATTATTATCTTGTTAACTCTATCTTGTAGAGTTGTATAATGATATTTCAAGTTGTTTCCCATGTCTCTCCATACACATTGCATGAATGATATGAAGTGTATGGATGGACTGTAGAGAGTTGTTTTCTGTACCTTGTATGATACTAGTGATCATCTTAGTTGAGTGACCTGCTAGTCATGGCGTTTCTGCCGACTAGGTAGGGTGTGGGTATTTGTGTCGAGCTTTCGAGCAACCCACTAGTTCATGTTTCGATTGACTAGGTAGGGTGTGGACACAAGTACCGGGCTCCTCTAAGCGATTGCGATGCTCGTACTGGAATATAGATGTCATAACTCTATGAGGGTGTTTGGTATCTTGTATGTCCTACCGAATGGTATTTGCTTCTGGCCGGCTTGACCGGTAGTGATACATACGACTGCGTGTGCATATGCTGTGTGCTGATCAGGTGTCAGGCCATCCAACTGTGAAAGCATACAACATTCTCGGTGAGCATATGGTATGTTGGGTGGCTGCTCGCTCTTTGGCAAATAATTGTTCCTTGGGTCACACCAAATTCCGGGCCCCGGCAGGACATCCTACCCTAGGTAGAATTAGTGCTCGTTGTTACAAGACAAGTCCATTTCGTGGACCATGCTAAATAACTAGCCTGTGTTCTGGAAGAATTCTAGGGTTCAGTAGCCTCATGGTGAGAGCGAGGCTATTCATTCTCACCTAGCCCACACACCACAGGTCGCTGGCGAGCCCTTGCTTTCAGCACGGATATAATCTCAAACCAAACCAAACCGATGATGATATATAGTCTAGTTCTCACTGGAGAGACACACACAGGAATGATTAAGCAGGTGCGCACATGCAGCATGAAGCATCAATTTATTCTTTAGAAAACACACAACAAACTTGGCAGGCAAAAACTTGAACTGTTCCAGCAACTGGGGCAGTACAAAGCAGCAGGATGTCGCCGTCTTGCCACCACCAAACCTAAACAGGCAATGATACAATTAATTGATTAGCGGAAGCAGACGGGACAGTTGAATGCATAAACGAACAGATGAAGGAATTTAGAAAACACAAAGGAATGATTAACTTGTTGCTGTAAGTACTTTATTTGGAATTCAGATAGCACGTAAAGATTACGGCAGATATATACACATGATTTGTAGATGTTATCGTGTATGATACATACATGAAACAACAAAATAAAATAAAGGGAGAGTACCTGAACAGTCAGGTCAGTTCACCGGAGAACGGAGACTTTGGGCAGGGTCTTCTTGTAATACAGCTAATGGCGCGGCTCGAAAAGAGAGCGGTGATGGCCAGCCTCCAGCCCGTCACGCTCCAGCTTATCCCACCAGTCCTTCTCGCAGTCCACAACAGGGCAGCTGTGTAGGCTTCTGAGGTTCCAGCATCCCCTGAGCCTTGTCGTCTCGAGCTCAGGAGCCAACACCTTGGCCTCACATATCCACTGCAACTTGGGGAGCTCATGTAGGTGGATGTGCTTTAGCATTGGGAATTTCAGTACACCTTTTCGGTGAGGTTGGTAACTGTTGTCCTCTGAAACTCTGGCTCGATGGGGAAGACCTGCCTTAGATCACTACAGTAGACGATGTGGAGGGTCTCCAAGCAGCTCAAGGTGTAGAACCATGATAACGGAAGGACAAATGTGAGCCTTAGACAGGAGTACAGCTGTATGCTCCGCAGTTTAGCAAAGGAACGAGTGTCCTTTTTAACGGCCGTCCTTCCTTTGCTCCAAATGCAGTGGGCCATTAGGAGATCAACTGCCCAAAAATTCTGTAGTTCTTCAAAGCCGTAGATATCATAGTTCGTAGTGAAAAATGTGCGTATCCTGGCCATCTCACCACAAGACAACGTTTCAGACGTCGTCATGCAAGTTTCTGTTCCTCTATAGACATCATCTATGTCTTGGTGTGACAATAAGAATCAATAAAGTTTCTATTATCAAAAAAATAGACATCATCTGTTCAGGAATAACCGCGGTGATTGGAAGAATTATTGTGCACATGCAATGATTCAGACATGTTTATCACAAATATGATAGCCTTGATTCCTTGTTCACTCTCCATGCTAGTGTTGCTAATGCCCTCGCCTATCTCCACATGGCAGCCCAATGGTTCAAACTGCGGGGCACTGTTGTCGCCATGATCATTAGTTATCCTGAAAACAACGACATCATTATAGGCACAGTAGGTTTCGGGGACTACTGATCTTACTAAATGTGGCACAATTATTTTCCCACTGCTATCTGAACCTTTCTTCTCTTTGTTGCAGCTATGTTCATCATCTTTGCCAGTACGAGACATGCAGAGGTTGAGATTAAATCTGTTAGTGTTCCAACAAAACCGTTTACCGTTTAGCACCAACAACTTACCGATCCTCGTGGCCATCCACTACTACAAAAAGTAATATCTCAACCGGTTAAAAAGGACCTCTGAGCTGGTTTTGAGAAAACACTGTATGAAAAGGGAGCTAATAATATTTTTTAAATCAACTGTAAAAATAACTACCTCTCAATCAGGTGAGAGTACAAAACCTATTGCAAAAATAATAATCTTAGTTAGGTAAAAGTACAAAACCGACAGTGAAACTAATAATCTTAGTCAGGTTAAACCACTGAACCGGCTGGGATATTGCCTAAAAAAATAACGGAATTGTTATTTCTCAGTCGACTGAGAAATTTTTATTAAGTTGCATGTGTAACTTAAGTATAGAAAATGTGCAACTGCTCAGTTATGCTCAGTTGCATATTTTTAGATCTAAAATTATACATAATTTCTAAAATATACAACTACTCAATTAACCATTGGATCAAAAATCAACGCTTAGAATCATTCCTGTCTTTCCGGTCCGGACTTAGAAATAGACGCTCTCAAAAAATAAAAATAAAAAACATCCGGTGACGACGACACATCCTCCCTGCCTTTCCGGAGCTGGCACCGCCCACGCCTGCCGCAGATCTTGCTGTTGCGGCAGCCACGCTTTGCTTCTGTCGTCGGGTGTCGCCTGCAGCTGGGCCCCGACATCCTTGAGTTGCTCCTCAAGCTCGTTGTTCGCCCCGTCCGCCGCCATTTCAGACCCTAGGAACGCCGAATCGAGGTGCGAGCCGCCCGGATCGGAGCGCCGGTGCAGAGATCTACAGTCACTAGGAGCGGGAGCGGCGCGTCTGGAGGCAGCGCGTGGAGCGGGTGGATGGCCTGGCGGCTCCGGCATTTGCGCCATCGCGGCTTTGGATGGATGGGAAAGCATGTACCAGTGTAGAGCCCTGGGAGCAATCGGCATTGAGCTCGGTGGTGGCGGGCCCGTCCTCGGTCGCCTGGGTGTAGAGCTCGAGGCAAGCTCGAAATCGTCGTCGACCGCTCTCCAGATCCAACGCGGCCTTGCTCTCAAGATTCGATGCAGCCACTGGTGAGGCTGCCAACCGCTGGTGAGGTCGGCCGACATAAGGGAGGGTGGTGTAGGTTCGGATGAGGCCGCTGGTGAGGCCAGCCGATGCGGGGGAGGGTCGGTACCTAGTCGAGGCGAGCGATGGCGGCGGCCGCCGGCATCTACTGTTCATCCGAGGAGAGGTAAGCACTAGATCAGGTTGATCGGTACCTAGTTGAGGCGAGCAATCCCAGATCCATGCGAGAAGAAGAACGAGTAAAAACGAAGAAGATGGAGCGGCGACGGCGGGATTAATTGGAGAAAGGGATGAGGCCGGGTACCAGGGGGTAGAGATAGGGTTCAATGTAGCGTTGGGTGTGAGCAAAATATCTCAGTCGGTTTTAGGAAAAAATAGACTGAATATTTCAGTCGGTTTTTTTTAGACCAGCTGAGATATTTTTTCAGTCTGTTTATTTTTTGAACTGACCGAAATATTTATAATCGGATGAGATTTCTCCAATAGAGTCGGTTTTATTATAACCGTCTGAGATGAGGGGGTCTAGAAAAGTCGTTTTTGTAGTAGTGATCATAGCAACATATACATGACAATTAAAGGATCAACATTTCGGCATAGAGCGGAGAGGTGAATCGATAACTAACAAATTTTAGCAATTTAAAACTTGATTTGCAATTGTGCTTAATTAAAGGTTACTAGTAAGGTACCTGTGCGTTACAACGGGATAAAGAGATGTCTAAAGACAATGATAAAAGTATCGCTCCATTTAGTGAATAGGCGTATTAAAAGTGACGCACGTGCGGTCTTTCACAATAATCACCGATGTCTTTCTCTCACTTTCTTCCATCTTTGTCAATCACCTATGTTTTTTCCTTCCTCTCTCTTCGTCATCCCCTTAACTTTGCCCCTGACTGTCGTTTCTTCGCTCAATCATCATCCTGATCCAACCTCTGTTGCTCCACCGTTATGTGCATGCCTTCTCCAACTTCGATGGATCTCCGTCACATTTCCCATCACCTCTAGTTGTAACATTCTAGAATTATTAAAGAAATGTCGAAGTTATTAATCATCAAGGTGGACTGAAAACCCAGAACAAAGGGATAAATTTAACTTTTAAAAATATGTGTTGAATGGAAGATTTGAGACCGCGTTTGTGTTCATCTTATCGAATCGATCGAGATAGACTATAAGTTTGTTTAAATCGGAGTCCAAACAAATCCATCTAGATACACCCACCTCAACCCGTTCTCTCTCCCCTCTCATCTCACCCTCCCTCCAAGCCACCGCCGCCCCTTTTCATGCCGCCACCGCCATGCGCCACTACTGATAGAGCTATAGCTATACCTACGCCTCTCAATAAAACCCTAAATCGAGCTTCTCGACAAAAATCTAAATCACTTATATTTTCTGATATCTCGCTGTTATTTTTGTATCTTTAATTTCGTACATCCAAATCAAGTAAATGAATACTCTATGGATATCTATAGAAAATTTTCAACAACTATTATGTTGAGTGCAGATTTTAGTTATCCTATTAAGACCATTTAATCAAGCTCGACAAATCTCATCCCGAGAAAAACAACATAATAGTAACAGAATATTGGCCGTAAATTTTGAACCATAATTTCGATTTGGGAAAACTCAGCGCGGTTGGAAATCTTATGACGAATCCTACAACTTTCTCAATGGTGTCAATTCAAAATTCAGCACAGTGTGGTCGCAGTTTGCAAATTAAGTTCACTGCTTTGAATCTCAAAACCCTATATCAAAAACTGGATACAATTTCTTCCAACTCCATCCATCGATTCTCATATAGGGACTAATTATAGAATAAATTTGTAGCATGAACATCAAATTAACACAAATTAGTCAAATTTGACAAAAATCCTGAAATTTCCCTTCTTCTTCCTTCTTCCTCCTCCTTCCCCTCCTTCTGTTCACTTCTCTTCTCCTTCCCCTAACCAAGCTCTTCTTCCTCCCCTTGGCCAGTGGCTAGGATAGCCTAGCTAGGTGGTTGCGGATATGGGGGCATGCATCAGAGGAGGTTATGCATCTGCCTCGGATTAGACTTATCCGAGGCGGTTGAAACGTGACAACCGCCACGGATAAGGAGTAATCGGAGGCGGTTACATTTTATCAACTGCCTCGGATAAGGAGTTATCTGAGGCAGTCAGAATAACTTAACCGCCTCGGATAAGGAGTTATCCGAGGCAATCAGAATAATTTAACCGTCTCGGATAAGTAGTTATCCGAGGCACTCAGAATAACTTAACCGCCTCGGATAACTCCTTATCCGAGACAGTGAAGATAGTTTAACCGCCTCCATTAGGAGATATCCGAGGCGGTTGTTAAGTTGCAACCGCCTCGGATATGTTTTTAAACAGGCATTATTTTGCCTGATTTACTAGCCTCCCTGAAAAAGCAAACAGTTCATATGAATTTTCTATAGCACAGCACGTATACAACAGATTTATATAGCACACTATTCAATCATTCATTCTGGCATCAATCACAAGACATAAACTTCAAACATTCACATACATACACATATAAGTAATATTACAAAACTTGTTCGTTTGTGACATATACTCAATTCACAGCAATGATATTGATCAAATTGAAAAAAGTAAACATCTCTTAAGTTCTTCACATGAATAGAACCACTTGCCGCAGCCTCCGTACACGATATCTGTTGATAAAAAAGTCTCATTTGTTAAATAGTGACATTCATAAGAAGAAGATAGAATTATTTGACACCCATATATACGTTAGCACCGAGAGAAAAAGTAAATGACATTTACAAACTCCAAGTGCACTTATCATTGGAGACCACAAGTTCGAAAGATAACTACAAAGTTTGAAGCTTCCGAACTAGAAACCTAACTAATGACCTAACTACAAACCTAAGTAATGATCTAACTAATCACAATCCTAAGTTCCTAGCTTGCCGCCGAGATACTGAAGCGTCCTTGGGTACTAATGACCTCGTTGTTTAGAAAGCTAGCGATGTGCGACCGGATCTGGGCCATGTCCATCTCTTCTAACTGTTTGATTGCCATGATTTTCGCCCCTTCCTGCAAACATGAAGCTTATGCTCACGGCGAATAGCATGATTAAACACTAGACATTAGTAGTGGCGATGGTTTCGTACCGCTAGATCATCGTACTTTGGGTTGCTGCAAAGGGCTAGCATGTGGAAACACACGTAATACCACAGACGTCGGACCCTTCGGGTTGTTGCCGGCACTACAAAAGGGATATCGATTAGGTATAGAGGGCAGAAGTATGATGGCATTAGTTCGAGGAGTCAAGGACATTACGAAATACCTTAAACTTGGAGTCATGGCATAACTCGACGGCCACTCCCTCCTTGTGTCTCCCTCCTTGTTGGACGTACGTGCTGAACACTCTACGTGATTGAAAACAATTAGCATCGAACTGTCTTTTCCTTTGGGACGAAAAAAGAATAGGCATGGACGAAGTCGAAAGTTTTGGTACTCACTCGTTGAGTAGACACATGATGTTCACGTACGCTTGCTTGCGATGGTCAGTGCTACGCCTCATGGAATCAAGGTAATATACCTTATTCCACTTCGGCACGATCACGAGGAGGATCCAATAGCCCCTGGTTATACGATGCAAAGTTATTACGTGTTTAGCCGTCGAATGATGAGAATTTGCAAAGGATGTGGCTTACCCGATATTATAGGCAACCTAGATGGAATCTCGTGCGGAGTACTGATAGAGTAAATGCACGATGTAATCCCGCACCAGGTTCTTATTTGCCGCGATGCTTTGGGCCGAGATCAAATGTGGGTCGCCGAACCCCACAGAGTTGCTCATCTTCCTTTTATCGGTCAGATCAATCATATATCTGAGTATAGGAGAAGAGTGAGTTAAATTGCAGGCACTTAGAGGTGATAAAACAAAACGGTGCTGTGTTGTAAGGACTTACAGCGTGAAGCATCGCATGAGCCGGCGTCCAGCTCACGGTAGTGGAACATGTCGAAGATGTTAGAGAAGTCCACGGGAAACATGTTTCCTTGACAGTGCTTGAAATCGTCCTCCTTGAAGCAAACTACGACGCCAACTTCTGTATCTGGGAACGGCCTGTTCGACATCTCGAGGTAATGATCGTGAAGCGTCCGGCAGGCGATGCCTAGGTTCACGTTAGCGTCCACGATAGGTTGTCCCGGCACGTGTTGGTGAGCTAGCTCTGCCATAGGATTTTCAACATCATCCGCCCGTTTCGAAGCTGACTTCTTGCCTCTGACTACTTTCAACTTGGATGTGGCCCCTTGACTCCTCGTTCGAACACGACTGGCCGTGAGCTCTCCACTTGTGGTACTGCTGGGAGTTTAGGGGCTGTCGGCATTGGCTAAGGAAGGTGAGCTGCTTTGAAACCTCCAGTGGAGATGGATCAACCACCGGTGAAAACCTCATCATCCCTTCATCCGGCGAACATAAAGGATAGGACGGTGCGGTCCGTGCTGATTCGAGGACTATGTCCTTCTTCGGCCACTGGACGAACGACCCGACCGCCTCGCTTAGCAATTGCATCTCATCAGCTTCTCGCGCGTTTGGCAAGGGACAGTTAGCGAAGGTCGGGTTGATTGACTTGACCTGCACTCGCGCGAAGCCTACCGTTAATGGGACACCGTGCATCACCGTTCCAGGAGGAGATGGCCACACCTGACCGTACGCGGCGTCCATTGAGAAGTTCGTCGTAGTGAACTGTATCTGTATCTTGCACCGTGCCGGACCCCCAATTTGGTCGATGGGAGAAACATCGTCTGCACCCGAGGCGCAGCTACTCCGGTAGGCACCCGGGCTTGCGGCTTGACCCTGTCTTGCAGGTACTGTGCTGAAAGCCTCTCCTCCATGGCTCTCATCCTTTCTTCAAATTGCGCCTCAAGGGACGATTTTATCTCCACTTTCATCTGCTAGGCTCTAGCTTTCTTCCTCTGCCGACGTGCCTCCTGCGTATCATCGGTGAAGGCTTTGCCCCATGTTGCCAGATTTCTGAAACCCCTGGTGTGTCCAAAGGGCTCCCTGGTGCTGATGGCCTCAGAGAGTATGTCTTTCTCCCCGACTTGGCACAAACGAGCCTTGAGAAGCCTGCTCATTTAGCCCCACCATTCTCTGATAGACTTCCTCGTCTTCTGGGTTTCGCTAGACGTGTTGACCACGAGGATCCACCTTTGACCTTGCCCTACACTAGTCCCGGATGTGGCTGTCGCTGAAATCCGAGAACACCGGCTGCTGTCCGTGCTTCTCCGCTTCCTCGTCCTCCTTCGCCCATTTCTTCTTAGCACCGACGTACGCTGAGGTGCCGAGATAGTGTGGGTGCTTGTTCCTCCTGACTAACTCCTGCCCCTTCTGACTATCTGCCTGAAACTCTTCAGAAGACTTCAAGGCGCAGAATTCTGCCCAATCTTCTTCGGATACATCCGAGTATGCCTGGCAAGGCGACTTATCTTGCTTGAGATAGTCCCTCACCAGTCTGTGCTTGAAATTCCTCCAGCACTTCCCAGCCGTCAGTATAGTTGCTCGGTAGAAATCGGCTTCGACCTCTTTCGGGTACATGAAGGAGCCCTTGACTTCGTCGAACAGGGACCTCTACTCCTCCCGTGTCAGCTCGTCCCAATCGACGAGGGTGATCCTAACCCTAGAACGGGCGACCACCCCGCATAACAACCGCCACTTCTTTCGGGTTTCTTCCGGCTCAGGAACTCTGATCACCAGATCCAAGCTCTGAACTACCCATCTGCCCTTCGGCCTCCCCGATGGCTTCCTTGCTTTGTGAGAGCCCTTTCCTGACGATGTCGAAGGTCTTGGTGACCCCGACGGTGATATCGTAGGGGAGGGCGGTGGGGAGTTCATCTCGATTGTATTGAGGAGTAACTAAACAAGTTCTACTATCAAGTTAGTAGAGCGTATGCGAAGTAATTAAACTCTTGATCTAACAGAATTTATAGAATAACATGGCATCATAAGAGAATAATCAAACTTATTAGCAGTAACAAGCTCTACAATAGCTTGTTACTAAGACTCCACTAAACATGTTCAAAGTAACAAAGTCTTTCTAATAGATCTTGTTAGTAATCACACTAAATTAGTTTTTGCACCAATTAACCGATTAACTTGAAACTTGAGAGGCTTAAATGGAACAACCCAATCTAGCAAAAAGCAATCAGTGAACATATTGAAGTCAAACCTAACATCCATGTTAAACTTGCTATTGGTCCAAACTTGTTAAACTTGCTATTGGTATCTAACGATTTTTTTTCCTGAATCATCATTGTACAAATGAAATTATTGTTTAGAACTATAGATTCTCAAAATGTACACACAAATTGTACATAATAAACTTGAAAAATTGTCTACATAACATCCCAATAATAATTTCTAGCTTTGTTGCTTACTGTGTTCCAATATTTGCATCTAAGCATCATCGTAGTAAATGTGAGGCAATAACTCGAATGAATAGGATAACAAGCAACATGTCACAATGCCACAGCTTTAGGGGAGCGACACAACAAGATATTTGGACAAATTTAGACAGATATAATAAATTTATATGGTAGAAAGTACACTTCATCCTGTCATCATCTAGGCCATGACTTACTCCATCCAGACACACAAAAAAAGTACCGTTGTACAGGCTGGTTAAAATTTCTAGAATTTACAAGTACCCTATCAATTTTTACCAGCAGATTTTTGATTGATGTGATCTTTGTACATCAGACATCAGTAAAACACCATCAAACCCTAATCTACCAGCAGTTTTAAGGGAGGAGAGGAGGCAGACCTTGCGGAGGAGGCCCTTGCTCGGGGAGGAGGCCGGTGCTTGGGAAAGAGGCCGGTGCGTGTGGAGGGCGCCGGTGCTTGGGGAGGAGGCTGCCGGTCGGGGAGATGCCACTCGAGGAGGATGCCGCCGCTGGGGAATGTCGCCGCTAGGGAGGAGGTTGCCGCTCGAGGAGACGCCGCTCAGGGAGACGCCGCTCGGGGAGGTCACTGGTCGTGGAGGAGGCCGCCGCTAGTCGAGGAGGAGGCGGCGCTGTGGGGAGAGGAGGCTTTGGTTTGTGAAGGGGATGCACGCGCACGCAGTTCAGCAAGGGATACGCCGGTTTGATTGATATACCGAAAGCTATCCGAGCCGGTTAACCGGATCTAACCGCCTCGGATATGCTTTAAAGGAGGCGGTTGAGTGGATCTGACCGCCTCGGATAAGGAGATATCTGAGGCGGTTCATGTTTTCCAACTGCCTCGGATAAGGAAATATCCGAGGCGGTTCATGTGTTCCAACCGCCTCGGATATTCTTTAAAGGAGGCGGTTTCTTTAGAATAACCGCCTCGGATATTACTTAAAGGAGGCGGTTACGTGATTATAACCGCTTTGGATATCTGCATTTCACATCAGCACTATCTCAGAAGTATTCACATCAGAACTATCTCACAAGTATTAACATCAGCACTATCTCAGAAGTATTAACATGAACAACACAAGCATCTCTATATATCAACATTTGCACATATCTGTTTCTTGCATGTTTCAACCAACAAAATCGTTTCATTGCCTCCGCTTCCTCGTCCTTTTCTTCTTGCGAGGCATTTCCTCTTTGAACTCTAGCCCTTCTTGATGATCTTCATGTACATAGTATGGTTCATTAGGTTTATCGGTAATCGCATCTCTAATGCTATGTTGCATCGGAGGAGCATCTTCAAAGATCTTGTATTCATCCTCATCCACCACACCCTGAACTCCGACAATCTTCCTTTTACCCTGTAGGGCAATATGAAGATTCTTCTTTGCCGGGTCGGTCACATAAAACACCTGGTGAGCTTGATTGGTTAGAATGAATGGATCATCTTTAAATCCAACACGTTCAAGGTCTACTGTTGTGAAGCCGTACTTGTCGACCTTCGTAGATTGAAGATTGACCCATCGGCACCGGAACAATGGAAATTTGAAGTACACATAGTCCAACTCCCAAATATCCATGATGAACCCGTAGTACCAGCTCCGTTTCCCGCTCAAGTCAGAAGCCTCTATGCGGACCCCACTATTTTGAAATGTGCTTTTCTTATCTTGATCTCTCATGTAGAATGTGTATCCATTAATGTCATATCCTTGCCAAGTGACGACTTCGAATGTTGGGCCCTTCGCATACCAGGTTAGCATGTCGCTAGAGGCACCTAAACGAAGACGCTCCTTGAACCACTTGTTGAATTATTTGTTATGCTCTCTCGTCCTCCACGCATCGGTTCTATTTGGATGCTCTTACCTTAACTTTGCCCTGTGCTCCTCCATGTACGGGGCAACGGCGGTCGTGTATTGCAGCACCGTGAAATGGGCGAGAGCGTGACCAGCTTAATCGGCCGTTATTGATTTCTTTCCGATGGTCCCAACACCATCAAGCTTGCCTTCGTGCCAAGAGCATGGCACGCCAATCGGTTGGTTTGACTCCATGTAGTCAACACAGAACTCGACAACCTCCTCCGCAGCGTAACCTTCAACAATACTTCCCTCCGGTCGATACCTGTTTCGCACGTAGTGCTTCAAGATTCCCATGAACCTTTCGAACGGGTACATGCTCCGAAGGAAGACAGGCCCGCACATCTTGATTTCGTGCACGATGTGGACGATGAGATGTACCATTATATCGATGAAAGACGGGGGAAAATACATCTCTAGCTGACATACAGTCTCCGCCGCCGTTAACTCCAGATCATCTAGTTCGAACACATCCATCACCTTCTGTGAAATCTTGTTGAAGAAGAAGCATAGGTTGGTGATAGATTCTCGGATGTTAGGTGGCAGAATATTCCTGATTGCAATTGGGAGCATCTGTGTCATCATAACATGGCAGTCATGAGACTTCATGCCGATTAGTTTCAAGTCCTGCATCGAGACGAGCCTCTTGATGTTGGCGGAGTAGCCCGATGGAACCTTCACACCATGCAAGAACTTGCAAAACTCGGTTCTCTCGGCCTTCGATAAAGTGTAACAGGCAGGGGGGATGTATGTCTTCCCGTTAGGCAGAAGTACGGGCGCCAGCTCGGGCCTGATTCCCATATCAACCATGTCAAGTCGGGCCTTAACGCCATCCTTCGTCTTGTCCTTCATGTTTAGCAGTAGACCCAGCACGCTGTCACAGACATTCTTCTCTATGTGCATCACATCGATGCAGTGCCGGACGTCTAGATCCTTCCAGTATGGTAGGTCCCAGAACACCGATCGCTTCTTCCAGTATGCGGACTCATCTGCGGCCTTTTTTTTCTGACCCTTTCCAAGCATGACATTGACATCGCTAACCTTCTCGAATATCTCTGCACCGCTTAATGGCATTGGTTTCGCACCGTTCTCTGTTCTCCTGTTGAACTGTGACTTCCACCTCCGGTAACGGTGCCTTATAGGCAGGAACCGCCAGTGACCCATGTACATCACTTTCCCGTAATTCCTGAGACTTAGGCTCACGGTATTCTCCATGCATATGACACAACATTTGTGTCCTTTCACCGTCTGACCGGAGGTGTTGCCGAGAGCGGGAAAGTCTTGGATCGTGCAGAACAGTATGGCCCGCAGAGTGAAGTATTGTCTTTTGTCCGCATCCCATACCTGCACTCCTGTGTTCCACAGTGTTTATAGATCATCCATCAACAGTTGGAAATACACGTCGATGTCGTTTCCAGGTTGCTTAGGCCCTTCGATAAGTATGGACATCATAATATACTTCCTTTTCATACAAAACTAGGGAGGTAGGTGTTCGCACGAAATTGGATCCGTGAAACACCTAGGTGATGGGAGTCGCCAACCGCACTTACGTGTGCGATAAACGGATACTTTTCGAGCAAAGCAACAAAGGATAACTATCGTACTTACGCGTACGACAAGCGATTGCTTTCCGAGCAAAGCAACAAAGATCTTCTTACTTACGTGAAGAAGAAACGACTGTTTTACGGCGCAAAACAGCAAAGATCTACTAAGATAAAAGATAAAAGGTAAAAGATTGATTTGATCGATTGTTGGATGATTTCAATCGGCCGTCACCCTTTACATATTTATAGGGCGGCTGGTCTTCCCGTAGGAGGTTCGGACTCCTAATCCTAATCTGATTACAAATATATCTCTTTCCTTGCTTAAAGGATCTGGATTCTACCGTACACGTAACTTTCCATACAAACCAAGATAGCTTTCCAAATCTTAACTGCTTCGGACGCCGACATCCGGACTCGTTTCGGCGCACGGGATATCCTTCCTTAACAAACTGGATAAACTTCCAAATCTTGTAGGACTCTCCTTGATTGCCTCGCCGCGTTTCTTGCGCCTCAGGCTGAAGTCTCTAGCATCGGGTAAGTCTTGAAGGGTAGTACTGCAATTCAGACTTGCTGAAGATGGTCCTTCACGGGTGCTCGGGGACGAACTTGGACCGCTCAGGAATCCGCCGAGTGCTCGGGGACGAACTCGGACTGCTCGGGGATGAACTTTGTACCGCTCGGGAGTCGGCCGAGTACTCGGGAAAAAACCCCTCGGGGCTGGAGACCTTCTCGGGGCTGGGCCACTCGGTATCACCAGTACTCGGGGTCGATGTCGCTCGGGGCCGCCACTGTTGAATTCCCAGGGGTACCGCTCGTGACTTGATGGCGTAGTGGGCGCTCGGGTACACCTCAAACGGGCACCTTCGCACTTTGGGATATGACGACTACTCGGGATGCAGTGAGCACTCGGGGGCACTCGGAAACGCCGCGAGCACTCGGTATCAAGTATACCGCGAGCGTCCAGGCCACTCGGCTGTATTAATCCTGCATGTAATAGTAAACGCTGCATCCACACTGTTAGTTTCATCATCTCAACTTCCAGTAAACCTAATACTTAATTTGGCCCACTGAATAAACCTTCAAGCCAAATTACGCTGCAAACACATGCCCCCCTGCTTTTTGGCATAATTGCATTTGCCAAAAACACCTTGAACTACATCGTTGCTCAGGGCGATATTTTTAAAGGGCATATCGGCCATAGATTTTGTTAAGCTACTTGCCACATACTCGGATAATACTTTTTCAGATATTTCCCATTAAGAGCCCTAGATAACCATTCCCCTTGCAAAGATTCTACAAGATAGGAATTCCCGGGGACTATCTCGACAACTCTAAACGGGCCCTCCCAACTCGGCGACCACTTGCCGAATTTGTTGTCCCGAGCTCCAACAGGTAAAATCGTTTTCCATACTAGGTCTCCTATCTGAAACGATTTTTCCTTTACTCTTTTGTTGTAAGCCTTGGCAACTCTCAACTTCTCCTTCTCGATTTCTTGTAAGGCTTTCAACCTCTCTTCTGGAACATCATCTATCTTATCTATCATCAAGTGGCTGTAATCTTCAGCCGACAAGTTGTCTTGCCTGGCTATTCTAAGAGCTTGTAGTTTAACTTCCACGGGCAACACCGCCTCCTGCCCGTACACCAACTCGAATGGCGTCACTCGGGTGGCTCCATGCTTGGATATCCTATGGGCCCATAATGCTTCCGAGAGGACCTCATGCCACCTCCTCGGATGTTCCTCATTTTCTTCTTTATTAGCTTGATCAAGGTTTTATTGCTGGACTCGGCCTGTCCATTGGCTTGGGCATAATAGGGCGACGAGTTCAACAACTTGACCCCAAAGGACTCGGCAAACTCACTGAATTGGTGAGACATAAAGGATGCACCCTGATCAGTCGTCAGAGTTTGAGGGATGCCGAACCTATGGATGATATGTTCCAGAACAAAGCTAATCACTTCCTTATGAGTCATATTCCTTAAAGGAACTGCTTCGGTCCACTTAGTGAAATAATCTGTAGCTACAAGGACAAAACGATGACCTTTCGACGAAGCAGGATGTATCTCCCCAATGAAATCTAAAACCCCATCCTCTAAATGGCCATGGCTTTATAATAGGGTTCATCTTAGCCGCGGGTACTAACTGTATGTTTCCAAACTTCTGGCATGCTTCACACCCTCTATAGTACCGAAAACAATCTTCTAACATAGTCGGCCAATAGAATCCTGCCCTCTTCAACAACCATTGCATCTTGGGAGCCGACTGATGTGTTCCACATATCCCTTCATGTACTTCTCCCATAGCTACCCTTGACTGGTCGGAGTCTAAGCATTTCAATAATACTCCATCTATTGTTCGGCGATACAACTCGTCGTTAAACAAGGTGTACTTTATAGCTTGCCGCCGAACTTTCCTATCTCTTGTTTGACTCGGATTTTTCAAGTAATTAACTAAAGGCACCCTCCAATCATTAACTTCCAAACCGCTTGACGACTCGGCAGCCTGTGTTAAACTATTGCCCCCCGAGTCGGAATTGGATCTACACGAGTCGGCCTCGACTTCTAGTAAGTCGACCCGGCCTTTGACAGCAACGAGCATCGGTTCTCTGGATACAAAAAACTTTCCTCTCCCGACTTGGTACCCGGATGCTTGCTGTGCCAAATAGTTGGCTCTAGAATTCTCCTCCCTAGGAATGTGACTGATACTAAAGGTATCTAACAGCTTGACTATATCTAAACATCGGTCTAAATAGCTATTCAGCAACCCATCGAAGCATTGAAACTCTCCATTGACTTGCTGAACTACTAGCAATGAATCTCCAAAAGCATCTACATCTCCTACACCCATGTCTATTAAGCTTTGTAAACCAAACAACAGTGCCTCATACTCTGCCTGGTTATTAGTGCAAGGATACTCTAGTCGGACCGATGACTCATAGACAACACTATGTGGTGAAACTAAAACACTGCCAATGCCTTGCCCACTTCTACAAACCGATCCATCAAAGTAAAGCTTCCATGGACATATGCTAACATAATCAACATCTTCTTCATCATTAACCCTATGATCAACAATGAAGTCGGCAACAACTTGACCTTTCGTGGCACGCAACGACTCATATGTCAAATCAAACTCTATTAAAGCATAAGCCCATTTGCCAATCCGTCCGCTAAGAATCGGTTGTTGCAACATATACTTGATCACATCGACTTGGCAAGATACTATGCATGCACTCGAAAGCAAATAGTGCCGAAACTTGGTGCATGCGTAAAACAAAGATAAGCATAGCTTCTCGACGAACACGTACCGACTTTCGGCGTCGAGCAGTCGGCGACTTATGTAGGCGATGATGTACTCCTTCTTGTCGACTTCCTGAGTTAGCACTGCGCCGAGTACTTTATCTTGTGCAGCAATGTATAGTCGGAACGGGACTCCCGACTTGGGTGCTCGAAGTACTGGAGGGCTCGATAAGTATCTCTTGATACTATTGAAGGCGTCTTGTTGTTCTGCCCCCCAAGCGAACTCGGCTTCGTTCTTTAGCGGAGCAAAGGGACAAACGATTCAATCTTACCCGCCAGGTTAGATATAAATCGTCTTAAGTAGTTTATCTTCCCCAATAGACTCTGCACATCCTTTTTGCATGTCGGCTCTCCTAACTTCTTAATGGCCTCTATCTTCTTAGGGTCAATCTCTATACCTTGCTCATGAATTATGAACCCTAAGAACTTTCCAGCCGACACACCAAACGCGCATTTGAGCGGGTTCATCTTCAACCCATACCGACGCATTCTTTCAAAGGCTAGTCGCAAGTCGGCCAAGTGGTGTTCATAGCCGTCCGACTTGACGACGATGTCATCAATATAGACTTCTAACACAATGCCTAAGAGATCATGGAAGATCAAGTTCATAGCACGCTGATACGTAGCGCCTGCATTCTTCAAACCGAATGTCATGACGACCCACTCGAACAACTCGACAAAACCGAGGCAACGAAAGGCAGTTTTAAACATGTCCTCTTCGGCCATAAAGATCTGGTTATACCCGGCATTGCCATCTAAAAAGCTAAGCACTTTGTGTCCGGAGGCGTCGTCTATCAACATGTCGGCTATAGGCATAGGATACTCATCTTTAGGTGTGGCTTTATTCAAATCCCTGAAGTCTATGCATACCCTAATCTTGCCTGTATTCTTCTTCTCGACTGGCACAATGTTTGAAATCCACTCGGCGTATCTGCATGACCGAATGAACCCTGCCTTTACTAGTCGGTCGACTTCTTCCTTGATACGATCATACAGATTAGGGTTGAAACGCCTAGGCGGTTGCTTGTATGGTCTGAAGCCGGTCTTGATAGGTAGCTTATGTTCGACCAGACTTCTATTTAACCCGGGCATCTCTGTATAATTCCAAGCAAAGCAATCTACGAACTCTTTGAGTAGCGCACATACCTTATTCTTCTGGCCGGCTTCCATATTGGCGTTAATGAATGTTGGTCGAGGCACGCCTCCATCGCCAATATCAACTTCTTCCAGTGGGTCGGCCGACGAGAACCCTTGTCCGAGCTTCTCCATGTCGTCGAAATCTTCGATAGTCTCATGCATATCGTTCTTGCCCAAACGATATTCCTCGGTGCGCCTTTGTAGCCATTTAATGCTATCTTCTTTATTCATTTATAAAGATAAATTATTTAGCCGAGCTATAAAGCCGGCTGTGCTTGTATCGGTACAAATCCGTCCTTACCGATACTGACGTAGTCGTAGTCGGACAAGTTCCTACCCGACAGGCACTTCATGTCACCGTGCTGCCAATCGACTGTAGTCTCGGCTAAAGCGATGCAAGTCGAGTTGTCTGCTTCAATCACTTCGACGTCCTCATCTACCCACTGGATTAAGCACTGATGCATGGTAGAAGGGATGCAACAATTGGCATGGATCCAGTCTCGTCCCAAGAGCAGGTTGTATCGGCCTTTGACGTCGACTACGAAGAATGCAGTCGGCAGGGTTTTGCTTCCGACTGTAAGTTCTACCGACAATATGCCCTTGGCTTCGGATAGCTCCCCCGAGAACCCGCTGAGTCCCATGTTTGTCTTCATCAACTCGGACTCCTTTCGGCCTAGTCTGGAGAATACCGAAAGTGGCATGATGTTGACCCCAGCGCCGCCGTCGACGAGCATTCGGCCAATCGGTCTTCCGTCGATGTGGCCTTTGATGAATAAAGGCTTCAGATGCTGCCCATGCTCCTCCGGCTTCTTGAATATGGCGGCACTCGGCCCGAGCAGAAGCTCTGCGACTTCCGACTCAGGAGCGCGGAACTCGATCGGTAGTTCGAACACCATATTGATGTCCATGTCGGCGGGTACTTCTCCGACATCCTTGCTGGCAGCCTCGTCTTCTTCTTTCGCGATGCGTTTCTCCTTCCAGGTCATCTTCGCGGGTTTCATTGGTCGGGCTTGGTTGAACCATTCGTCGCGCTTCTTCTCGACGAGCTCCTCCCTGAGCTCGAGGGCTCGCAGCCGCTGGACCCTCCGCTTCTGAGAGTGCGTGAGTCCTGTGGGGCACCATTGCGGCTTTGGTTTGGTTCCTGGTTCAACCGACTTGATCTTCTTCGCCTGCTGACTTGGCGTGGATTCGACGCCGGGTCCTGCTGCATTGCTGGATTCTGGCTTGTCCGAGTCGTGTACCGTGCCGAACCGTACACGCCGAGTCCCTGCTGGTGGAGCCGAATTAATTTGCGAGCTAATTAACACGGCTGACCGTTGTGGTCGACTTCCTTCTGAGGCTCGGCTGATGCTCATCTTGTTCGACTCGGGCCGGGTCGTGGTGTGCTCATCGGGTTTGGACTCGGCGTGCTTGACTGGTACCCAGACTTGCCTAGTCGGCGAACTCCTTGGGGTCGCCGGTCGACTTGGTACGTCGGGTGCCTTGCGCCGAGTGGCGAGTCGGTTCCATGGTCGGATTCCCGACTCGACCCGCGTCCTTTTTTCCGTGGGGCCGCTCTCCGAATCCAGACGGGATCCAGTTCGGCTGAAACATGCCGGGTGGTCCAGCCGGATGCGACGCCCAAGGGTTGAAACCCCATGGAGGGCACTGTGGGTAGAAAGTGTGTGCGCCTCCCCAGTACGCCGGACCGGTTGCTAAGTATGGTGGTTGCACGTATGGGCTCCCCTGCCAGTACTCGGAGCCACCGAAACCTTGTCGGGGAGGAGACCTGGGGCGCTTGGCTCCTCCAAGCCGAGTGAACACATTGTTGGTTGTGTATTTGTTCAGCAATTGTTTCACTGTCGGCTTTGGCCTCGCGGGCTGACTCTTCCCTCGATTAATCTTCCAGACGCCGACTTCTGGATTCTTTGGCTTGATCATTTTTGGAGTCGGCGAGGAGTTCGAGTTGGTTGCTTTCGGAGTAGGAGAGGGACTCGACTTGATCATCTTTGGAGCAGCATTGTCGTCAACAATGACGTTCTTTCCTTTTGTGGACTCGGCCTGATGTGACCGAATCAGTACTTTCTTCTTCTCCAAATCAATCACGTTGATTGGAAAAGGATCACTATCGAGCTTCATCTTGGAGCTTTGAGCAAACGTCAATCGTCCGTCGTTGATGGCCGATTGCACCTGTCGGCGAAACACATTGCAGTCGTTAGTAGCATGAGAAAAAGAGTTATGCCACTTACAATATGCTCTTTTGCCCAATTCGTTCGCCGACGGGAACACGTGCCCTTCCCTTACTCGGATCATATTCCCCTGCAGGAGCATGTCAAAGATTTTGTCGCATTTACTAATGTCGAAAGTGTACCGCATCTCCTCCTTCCGAGTGGGTGTAGGTTTAAGAGCTGGACAAGCAAATGGTTTTGACTTGGGAGTGTTAACCCACTCGGCAATGCATATGTCAGCATCGTCCTCGCTGTCCGAGCTGTTTTCGTACGTTATGATATTGACTGCCGATTTTTCTTTGGCTTTGCCCTTAGCATCTCCGAACCGGCTGTATGTTTTGACGTCCTTAGCGCGGTTCTCTTGTGCTACAGCCCTCTGAGCGACTTGGCTAATGGTTAGGAATTCTTGGCCCTCTAATCTGTCCTTAATATGGGCGAGCAAACCTGAAAAAGCAAGGTCGGCAAGATCTTTCTCGTTTATAGTTAAACTAAAGCACTTGTTCTTAACCTCTCTGAATCTTCTAATGTAATCACAGACCGGCTCGTTGTACTTTTGTTTAACCATCGTCAGATCCGAGAGCCTGAGCTCAGTCTCACCACCGTAAAAGTAATCGTGGAACTGCCGCTCTAGATCTGCCCAGGACGTAATAGACCTAGGGGCAAGCGAGGTGAACCAAGTGAAAGCAGTACCCGACAATGACAAGGGAAAAAGTTTTATTCTGTAGATATCCGACGTGCCGACTTCACTACTCTGTGCTAAGAATTGCCCTATATGCTCGAAAGTCGACCTATTGTCTTCCCCTGTGAATTTGACAAAATCAGGAATTCTAAATCCGCGGGGTACGGCATTGTGTCATAGCACTCGGGGTATGGCTTTAGGTAACCCCGAGAGCCATCTTTAGGTATTACGCCGAGTTCTCTGAGCACTGCGGAGAGTTGGTCCTTAAAGCTCATATCGCACAGCGGGGTACGCGAAGCCGGCTGGGGTAACTCGGGTTGGACTTGCCGCGAGTTAAAACATGTTTCTGGAACCGGCCCATGGGGGACTCCGGTACCGAACGGTGGGATAGGTGGAGTGCTGTACGCGACTGTTTGGTAGTATGGTTGTGGGATATCCGCGTTAAGGCTTAGACTTCGGTCGTTGTTGGAAGAACTCTGGGGTACCGAAGTCGGATTGACAGAAGTCGTGATCACGGGGGCGACTTCTACCCGTTGATCGACTCTGTCATGGTCAGGGTACATCGGCTGCTTATTCCGATGATTGTTATCGACTTGTAAGGCTGTAGATCTAACCTGACCCGGCAGACTATTCTGCAAATCTTTAGCGAGCTGTTCTTTCAACTCGTCAAATCGGCTATTCACTACTCGAGCGAATAATTGCGCCGATTTATCCATCTCGGTGCCATACCTGCTGGCTACCGACACGTCAATTAGATTAGCGATTTCATCAGGACTAGCCGGTTTACTCACCTCAGGTTTCGGCACGACTACCTTTTTGATGACGCCGTTTCTCGTCTTCTGGTAGCCGGCCAACTTTTGCCGGAGTCGCTCCGCCTGCTCCTCTTCGAGTTGTCGTTCAATCTCCCGCCGTTCATCTTCGGATAGATCGTCGAGCGTGACGGCGATGATGTTCTCCGGGTTGACGATGCTTCCGTCTTTGGAGTCGGGATTCATCGGGTAATCTTTGCTTCACGTCCCCAGCGGAGTCGCCAATTGTGTTCGCACGAAATTGGATCCGTGAAACACCTAGGTGATGGGAGTCGCCAACCGCACTTACGTGTGCGATAAACGGATACTTTTCGAGCAAAGCAACAAAGGATAACTATCGTACTTACGCGTACGACAAGCGATTGCTTTCCGAGCAAAGCAACAAAGATCTTCTTACTTACGTGAAGAAGAAACGACTGTTTTACGGCGCAAAACAGCAAAGATCTACTAAGATAAAAGATAAAAGGTAAAAGATTGATTTGATCGATTGTTGGATGATTTCAATCGGCCGTCACCCTTTACATATTTATAGGGCGGCTGGTCTTCCCGTAGGAGGTTCGGACTCCTAATCCTAATCTGATTACAAATATATCTCTTTCCTTGCTTAAAGGATCTGGATTCTACCGTACACGTAACTTTCCATACAAACCAAGATAGCTTTCCAAATCTTAACTGCTTCGGACGCCGACATCCGGACTCGTTTCGGCGCACGGGATATCCTTCCTTAACAAACTGGATAAACTTCCAAATCTTGTAGGACTCTCCTTGATTGCCTCGCTGCGTTTCTTGCGCCTCAGGCTGAAGTCTCTAGCATCGGGGTAAGTCTTGAAGGGTAGTACTGCAATTCAGACTTGCTGAAGATGGTCCTTCACGGGTGCTCGGGGACGAACTTGGACCGCTCGGGAATCCGCCGAGTGCTCGGGGACGAACTCGGACTGCTCGGGGATGAACTTTGTACCGCTCGGGAGTCGGCCGAGTACTCGGGAAAAAACCCCTCGGGGCTGGAGACCTTCTCGGGGCTGGGCCACTCGGTATCACCAGTACTCGGGGTCGATGTCGCTCGGGGCCGCCACTGTTGAATTCCCAGGGGTACCGCTCGTGACTTGATGGCGTAGTGGGCGCTCGGGTAAACCTCAAACGGGCACCTTCGCACTTTGGGATATGACGACTACTCGGGATGCAGTGAGCACTCGGGGGCACTCGGAAATGCCGCGAGCACTCGGTATCAAGTATACCGCGAGCGTCCAGGCCACTCGGCTGTATTAATCCTGCATGTAATAGTAAACGCTGCATCCACACTGTTAGTTTCATCATCTCAACTTCCAGTAAACCTAATACTTAATTTGGCCCACTGAATAAACCTTCAAGCCAAATTACGCTGCAAACAGTAGGTTGTACATACTGAGAAGTACGGGCCAGGTGCTGTGTCGGCTGCTCATGTTGCCAAATGGGTTCATTCCATCCGTACTCAGTGCAAACCTTACGTTCCTGGTTTCCGCAGCAAAAAGAGGATACTTCCTATCGAAGTTTCTCCACTGGATAGCATCGGCAGGGTGTCTTAGCTTTCCATCGGATGTCTTCCGCTCGTCCGCATACCAGCGAAACAGTTTTGCTTCCTTCGGGTTTGCAAACAAACGCTTCAGGCGCGGGATTACAGGCAGGTACCAAGCAACCTTCATAGGAGTCCCCTTCGTCACCTCGATGGATTCCTCTGCTCCTTCTACTCCAATCTTACCCTTGTACCGAGAAGCCTTGCACACAGGGCATGAATGTAGCTTCGCAAACTCTTTTCGGTATAAGATACAGTCGTTCCGATATGCATGTATCTTTTCAACTTCCAATCCCAACGGATAAAGCACCTTCTTCGCTCTGTATGTGTTTATGGGTAACTCATTCCCCTCCGGAAGCATGTCACCTAGGAGGTCCAACAACTCGTTGAAGCTCTTGTCGGACCAGCTGTTGCTCGCCTTCAGCTTCAATAGTTTCAGGCACGGCATATAACAGAGTGAACTTAGCCTTGCATCCTGCGAATAGCGGTTTCTCCGAGGCCCCCATCAAGCCTAGAAATTGTTGGTACTCTTTCTCGGTTTCATGCCCTTCAAAATCACGCAACATCTGTTCCAGTTCAGGCATCGAGTCGGGATCATCGGACATCTCATGGTCTAAATCACAACCGATATCAAAGGGCATATCGGTTGCTTCTTCATCGGTAAAAATATCATCATCTGATACTACGGCTTGATCTTCACCGTGCTTGGTCCAAGTTGAATACCCTTCCGTAAAACCTCTTTTGAAGATGTGGTACTCAATATGATGGAGCTCAAAAATCCTTACGTTACCACAGTCTACGCATGGACAATATGTGTCAGCTCTACCATCTCTCAACATGTCCGCCTTGGCAACTGCCATAAGTGCTCTCACTCCATCTCTGTACGCCTCTATGTTGCGAGCTCCATACATCCACGATCGATCCATCTAAGCCATGCATATGGAAAGTTCAAATTTTAGTTAAAAATATGAAGTGCATCGACTTCGTGACATGAGTTCAACATTTCTTCAATTACTAATTAACCTAACTGAATTCTAAAAATAATATCACTAACCTAACTAATTAATATAATTAACTAACCATACTAATTGACTAATATAACTAACCTATATATACGTGTCGACTCTCTTCAATTACTAACTAACCAAAGTACTATTTTTTGCATATAAAAATTAAGCCACAAAAATTAAGCCATCATTCTTTGCCTTTTCCATTTTAGCCATAAAATTCCTCCAAAATTGTTGGGGGAGTCCGGCCGAGGCCTCGGGCCGAGGTACCCCCTATTCTCTATTCATATCACGCTTAACGTATAATGTTGCACAGGGATCTTCGGCGGGCATTGGGCGACACGGGGTCGTCCCGGTCGGGCGACTTTGGCGCAGGAGCAGGGAGCAAGTCGGCCACTATGGGCGAGGTGAGGGGGCGCCTCGGCCGGGGCGAAAAGAAAAGAGGCGGGTTCACCCGGCGAGGACGACAAGGGCGGAGGCGAGCCGTACCGGCAAAGGGAATCTAGGAATATGCCGGCGCATGTAGTAGGTAGCGGCGAGGTGGAGAGTACGAGTTCGGCCAAATGTACGGTGACACGAGCTAGGAAAAGATTGTGACCTTTTAAGGGGTAGCGATGTATTTACACTTATAAGCCGGTTTTGCCTATATAAGGGCAAGTTGGCACCCATGTGAACGGGGGAATACGACACACGCTTTTACCACACTTTCATCATAGCAGTCGAACCTCGGCGGTTGTTGGGTAAAGTCCCGCGGTCATCTTGGCTTCGCTCCCCGAGTCTCCCTTCCGCACCTCGGTCTCCCGACCCGGGGTGCCCACACTCACTGTCCGAGAGTCATCTCGCCAACAAAAATTTGCATATCTTAACTCATAATTGCTACGCATTCGAACATACAATAATGAATCAAATATCCCCATGAATCTAAATGTGATCATATAATTCAATATTCTCAATGTCCAAGAAACAAAGCAATATCACAAAATTATTGGATAAATGATTCAAAAACTAAATCCTAACTTTGCTAATCAACAAGGAAGTATTATCTCCAACTACTCTTCCAAATGTAGCTTCTCCACCGAAAAATCGCTAGCAAATCGTTCAAAAAATCGCCAGCATATCGCCACATTTAAGACATGGTCGTATGTCTGCTCGCACAGCACATTTAATACTGTGAACCATATTGGAGGCGGTTAAATCCAAACAAGCGCCTCGGATATCAATTATAAGGAGGCGGTTATATATCATCAATCACCTCTCATATGTGCTGACTTATCCGAGGCGGTTGACAATATATAACTGCCTCGGATAGTGGACTTATCCAGGGCGATCAGAAATAAGAAATCGCCTCGGATAACATTGGAGACGGTTACTTATTTCTAACCGCCTCGGATGAGGTCGTTATCCGAGGCGGTTGCTCCCGAACTCGTTATCGGAAGCGAGTTTTTCGTACTAACCGCTTCCGACATGTGTTATTCGTGGCGTTTTTACTTAATCGCTTCGGATAAGCCGCCTCGTATAGACCATTCTGTACTAGTGCCAGCGTGTCTCCTTTAATCCGTATTACTCGGATATGGTGTGAAGTCTTTCTCGGATCAATTACGGACCGAACCTAAGTGCTGCTAAAACAGGTTCATCTTGTACGTCCACATGGCCTTTGTGAGAAGGACTTGACTAAATACCCTATCGAGACTAGTATGGTAAACACAGGGGTTTATCTAGCATTAAAAACCGGATACGCCACACATTATATACTCCTTCATGCATCTCCTCATGATCAAATATGTTTGGATCTGCGTATGGTTCGTGAAGCACTTAACATTTTGTCAATCAAAGCATGGACAACAGATCTGCATGTTCCCCCATTCAAACTATCATATTTAGTTGCTTATAAGAATGTCGAGACATCGTCGATGTACTCTTCGCTCACATGGTTCTCGACATACATCCACCGTTGATCCATCTACAACACACGCATATAAGTAACATTAATAATGTTATGTTGATTGTATAAAAAATAACAAGATATATGCATATTTAATTAATAAACTAATATTAAAATTTTGTATATATTTTGTGCAATAAATTTGTCTTAAAATAACCTAAAATTTGTAACACTACCCCAACCAAGCGACTACTTGCATTGAATCTGTGTAATAAATCTGTCCACACAATGGAGTCCATAAAACCTATTTCCGTAATAGTGATTGAAGATGGCCTAAATAACTTTGTGGTGGTTACATACCAATGCAGGGCCACCTGTAACCCACCTCATTTACACCCGAACTTCTACTTCAGCTGGGTACGAATCAAGAAGCCAATCATGGATTAAAAAGGGAAGGTTGGCTAAGTAAGTTGGTATTTTTCTATGAAGGCGGACTTGTTAGGGGTGATCAATTTTCAGTCAAGTCCTAATCAAGCACTTTAGTTCGTAGACTTTTCAATTAAATTTTCATCCTGATGGTTTCGTGAGAACAGGGACGCCTCGACAATGCTAGAAAAGACCTAAATTCTTAACTGGACTAGAGACAAATCACATGTCACGTAAGGATTGTTGTGCCAAGATAATTATGACTGGCTTGCTCGAACAAACCACCTCACAGCTTAAACTTTGTCAAAATGCATTAGGCATGAATAAAAATAGTTGTCTGCTAGCTGTGACACTGAACAAATGACGCCAACTTAAAGTTGACTAACCATTTTTCCTTGTGTTTCAAAAATCTTCAATGACGACCACACAGGACAGCCAACCTGGAGGATAATATTGTGCATATGAATGGCCTCAATAATTGCACTAGAGAATTAAATAAGATGTCTACGTCAATAATAGATAAGAAAAACACAACGATAACTCTTATCAGGGAGACAACAATTTCAAGTGAAATGAATCATCTAAGACCTGATACATTATCATTAACAATTACAACACCACGACACATTCGGTTACAATAATACAATGTTATGAAACTTTTACCGATCGAAATCAGCCATCGGGAAAAATCCCACCAGCGATAGTTCAGATTGATAGTGTTTTCCAACAAACATTCTGACCGACCTCGAGTTGAGACAGATAGTGTCTCCCGACAAACAGTCTGACCGATCTATTGTCACTTAACTGACAAACCTATTTTTCCTGAGATTATTTGGCCAAACATAACGTTCACCATCCTGCATAGACAAAAAAAACACCGCATTTTAAAACAATTTAACTAAATATACACTTCCTATGAAGACAAGTATGAGCATGTATGAAATGCAAAGCGGGGAATACCAGGGCCTCTGCCATCGTGAGTTTGTATACTTTAACTCTTAAAAAAATTCATAAAAATTAATGGTACTAGTACTTGTTAATTTATGAACGCACATCAAAATTCATCGAAAAATAAAGTTATGTGTGCATTGTGCCAAGAAAACAAAAGATAAGAACAAGATCCTTCTTAGCACTTATAGCTACTCCCTACAATTGGCATACTCCCCACAATTGGGATCCTCGAAGAAACTAGCTTAATCTATATGCTTTCTTATGGATAAAAAAATCGTATTATACCAACCTATTGACTTGTTCTCGTGCTGCTCAACATACTCTCCTCGCTCGGTTTTGTCCCTGCGATCGGCGAGCTTAACTCGCCCCTAAACGATGTTACGCCTCCGCCAATAGCTTGGCTCACATCATGTCGTTGCAATTTTCTTTGTTATTGCAAGCCGGACACGAATAAATTTTGTGTTTAAGTTTCAAAAAAGGTCCACCGATACCCTGACTATGTTGCTTGGTCCGACTAATACTTTCAACTAGAAAACCGTTCATATTAGACGTTGGACTTTAAAAAACAGTGCAAATATCCCCTAAGGTGATTTGGGAGGCTGTTTTGCCGTGATGGTCTATGACATGGCTGACAACATGACACTTGCTAAGAAAAATCAAATAAATATAAAAGTTCTTGCATACTAGGCCTGCGTGCCGGTCTGTATAGCTTTCTCTTTCTTCCTCATTTTCTTCCCCATCCAACATATGTGGTCCCACAACACTGTGAGAGAAAAGAGAGTAAAAAGTGTATGTATGTTTATCTCAATGCCATGTCATTATCCACGTGGCAAAAAGGCTTTAGAAATTTATGGCGTGGAGTGGACGTTTTCATAGTCGAGGATGATAGTCGGAGTAAAGGAGTATGCTTTGCGGTTCAATGTAAATCTTTTTCCTTTGAAGTTAACTCGCTCTTTTCTAAAAAAGACGTAAGCGGCTTTTGGAGAGGTAGGAGTTGTGAATAAACCATCGACAACTCTCCAATTTTTTAAGTAAAAACAGAGGTTCACATGAAATTGACATGAAATTAATTTCTATAAATACATATCATGTGAAATTCATTTGTGCACCTGACACTACAGATTCTCCTCCCATTTGTATCACTCTACGCCCATACCGCGTACAAGCATTACGCGGTTAATGCCGACGAGGAAGCCACAAAGCCACAAGCCGTGCGAGAATTTCAGCGTCAGGTTTTCCGGAGGGGAGGATATCCTCGATGCGGCGGGGACGGCGGCGAGAAAGGGCTGTTGTCAGGCGACGGGGCCATAGCCGTATGCGTGGACGTACAGTTGGCGGCGCGCTCCCCATGACAACGGCCGCTGATGATAGGCGAGTGAAGGTGAACACCGTGTTGCCATCGGCGAACGTGTCGACCGGCGAGCCCGTGTCGTAGGCGTGTCGACGAGCAGCACCGAGTCGTCGCCGGGCTTGTAAGAGAACGCTGCACGCATGCAGTTACAGAAGTTACAAGTTGATCCAAAAATGAGTGAGGCGGCTAACCGAAATTGCAAAGCTAATGACATGCTGTTAGGGAGCATGTTTTATTTTACCGTCGGAGGTATAATTAGCAGCTAGTAACGGACTTTCATTAGTGCTAACACAGTTCGATCGACCTAGATGTACTTTTGCCAATTGCCGTCATGCCAAATACGGACAAATCAAACACGGTGAGTGCAACAGATATGTCCCATGCGTACATTTAAGGCCCTGTTTGTTTGGGCTTTTTCTGGCTTCTGGACTTTGGTTTCGAAGCCAGAAAAGCACCTATAAACCTGCTTTTGGCTTTTGGCTTCAAAAAGCCTGAAACAACTTTTAAAGTTATTTCAGGCTTTTCGAAGCCAAAAGCCAAACCCTGTTTGTTTGGGCTTTTTCTGGCTTCTGCGCTTTGGCTTCGAAGCCAGAAAAGCACCTAAATAGGTGCTTTTGGCTTTTTGCTTTTTGGAAGCCGAAACTACATGGCCTTTTCTGGCTTCGAAGCCAAAGCGCAGAAGCCAGAAAAAGCCCAAACAAACAGGGCTAAATAGGTGCTTTTCTGGCTTCGAAGTCAAAGCGCAGAAGCCAGAAAAAGCCCAAACAAACAGGGCCTAAAGAAAGGTTGACGTAAAATTGACACGAAATTAATTCCTATGTATCTGTAAATACATATCATGTGAAATTCATTTGTGCACATGACATAACAGATTCTCAACATATTCTCCTCCATTTACATCCCATATCGCGTACAATCATTACGCAGTTAACGCCGACAAGGAAGCCACAAAGCCGCAAGCCGTGCGATAATTTCAGCGTCAGAATTTCAGCGCGTACGACCTCTCGACAACGAGGGAGAGGAACAAGAAACGAATTCAAATATAATAATTAATTAATTGTATGAATTCAAAACAAGTGAGCACCACCAAGGGAAATACATCAATTAATTGATACTGTACGCAAATGGAAACTGGGAAATACAACAGTGCTAGCTTGGATCGATGCGATTCACTCTGCAGCTCAGACCCTCTTCCAGACGAGTCGATTTGGATTCTTCGCAAGCTCGGCACCCAGGTATTCCAGTTCGTCAGGATCGTAGGGACCTTGGAGCACAACTTCCTTGAGGCCTGAGAGAGATGATATCCCCCCAAGCGGCTCCTTGTTGATGTTTATATTATAAAACTTGAGCAGCTCAAGCTTAGGGGTTGCTCCTCCTTCAAATTTCACAGATCCGAAGTACTCTAGGGTAGCCAGCTCCAGCACCACCAGGCTCGGGAACGTCGGCGGACGGAAATTTAAACAGAACGCTTCAACCTGCTGGAACGACTTCCTCAACAGATGTAGGGACGCCAGATTTGGTAGATACCCAAGGACTTGCATGACGGTATCGGCATCCGAAATCATGGTGCTCCGTAGCTTCAGCTTCACGAGGTTTTCGAGCCTCCCGATCCATTCCGGCAATTTGCCCAGGTTGCCGTACAGCTTCAGGCTCTGCAGGTTTTCCGGAGGGGAGGACATCCTGTCCAAGCAGTCAGATAAACCCGGCACCCCCTCTGACCGCATTGAGAGTGATTCCAGACGGCTCAGAGCTTCAATTGCAGTACACAACTCTCGACCGTTTTCCTTATTGATGCCAGTCACTCCCAACTTACGCAACCGGACGAGTCCTTTTATGTCTTGTAGAATGACCTTCCCTAGTCGTGCGATGTTCACAACACCCAGTGTGTGCAGGGCTTTCAGTTTTTTCATTCCTCTTGGCACTAGGACACCATATTTGTCCAGCTTCATGGCAATAAATGGGAGAGCGTTGCAGCACCCCACAATGCAGATATCACGGCTGTTCGTGTCATCATCAAAGATAAGCCGCTGTAGACAACAAACGAGACAACATAGCATCGAATAGAGTGGCAAAAGGCATAGTCTATTCCTCATCACCTGTGGAATGTCACCTAGTTTATCTTCATACGAGACGTCCTCATCCACCGGTTTTCCACCAGCACGAACATTGTTTAGCTTCCGAAGCTTGATAATGGTTTTTGGCAGCATCAGTATGGAGGTACCTCTGATGTCTAGTGTCTCGAGTTGCCTCAGGTTACCCAATGAATCTGGCAGGTGATAAATATCAGCACATCCTCTTAGAGAAAGATATCTTAGGTGAAGAAGCTTCCCGACATGCTCAAGGTGATGATCAACTAGACCCATCGTGTTTTCCAAGTCCAGCACTCGCAGCAGCCTCGCCTTGTCAGAAATGAAAAATGGCCTCCACTTCCCAAAACATGTTATTGATCGCAGACGGGACACGTCTACTATGGTCTCGAAGTCACTCTTATCTCCTTTCCAGTTGCTGCTTATAACCAGGTGGCGCACCGTGGCTTGGTTGTTTGAGCTGCAACCTTCCTCCAATGTAAAAACAAGATTTTCTTCCATCGACTTTGAGATGCTGATTTCACGGATGAGATCGTGGACTTGGCAGGAATCAATTCCTTTTGTACTATGAATTGATCGTTGAGATGGTAGGATGATGCTTCTGCTTATAAGTTCCATAAAGTAGCTATCCGAGATTTCCTCTGCAGACTTACCGCGCACCTCCTTTGAGTAACCTTCTGCACTCCACCGACGCACCAAGCGTCCCCTCCCAACCCTGTGGTCTTCAGGAAAGATGGACATATACAAGAAACAAGACTTGAGGTGATAAGGTAAACCATCATAGCTTCTCATGAGGACGGTTCTTATGATTCCAAGCTCTGGATTCATCTCCAACTCAGCACTGATGCGCTCATTCAATTTCCTCCATTCCAAAGCGGTTTTTGGTTGGTTTGCCAAGAAGCCACCTATGGTGACTATTGCAAGGGGGAGTCCATTGCACTTCTTCAGGATCAGTTCTGCTTGTTTAACCAGCTCATGATATTGCTTATCCAAATCTATATCCTTCTTAAATACCTGCAATTCACGCGATCAAGTTATTTAGTGCTCTGAAAATTAGATCAGGTATGGAAATATAACTCAACATACCTATTGGAGTGGATGTGCTAGAATTGTTTGTCTCATATACAATTCAAAATCGGATTTTTTACGTTTCACACGGTTGAACAATTGGGAACTAGAAGTGGAATATGGTTGAGGTTTTTCATCGGATAAGTATTTCTACCATTTCACGATTGTGAATTTTCTGCATCTGGAAGCGTATGCTCCTGGTAGCTTAAAAACATATAAATAAAATATGATTCCAAGTTTTTAACAATCAGGAGAAAAATAAGCTACATGTACATTGTGGAATGAAACGTGCACTTGCAAACTCTTATGAAAGAAATATACCCACTTCCCCTCAAATACAAAATACGTACATTGTGCTATAAGAAGAGTATAAAAGGTTAATATAGGAACTATATATGTAAAATATATTTTTTTCACATCACACAATTGACAAATTTTTTCATAAAAATTTGCAAGTGGACATATTATCCACAATGTACATCTAGAAATTAATCGTGAAGAGGCATTTGTTTTCATGCCGTTCAAAGTAATTGAGCAATTGGACCAACGAAATGGTAGGCATATATATGGTTCCACAGCATATCACTAATGTTGGGAGGCATGAATTACTCCCAATATGAACCATGGTTGTAGAACAACAATGGCCAAAAATTGGAGAGAAAGGACGTGGCATGATCAAGGTACCTACCAAACTAGAACTGATCCTTTTGGTTCAACAGCTAAAATGATGTAACAAAAACCCTAGGGCGCATGCCTATGACACGAAGAAACGAAGCATGATAACACTTTGTTATTAAGTACCTTCTTAGTGAAGAGGCCACGTGCATCCTTATCTTCTAGAACTTCGAGTCTGTATATATTTTCCTGTTTCTGTGAACAATGCTTAGCAATATTCTCTTCCCTTGTGGTGACTATGATCCGGCTTGTATTGTCCATTTCAGAAAAAAATCGTATTATCTTGTCCCATTCTGCAGTAGATGATACATCATCAAGAACAATCAAGCACCTCTTTCTTTCTAAAAGTCTAGCCAACTCCTTGGTCAGGTCTTCAAGTGGCATTAATAGCAATGTCTTCTTTGTGCCGACCATCAAACCCACCACGTCCTTCTTTTCAGAAGATTCTTTATCTAGTTGCATGACTAATCTCCGAAGGAGCTCTTCAAGAATGAAAGGGCGCATGACTGTGACACAAGCACGCTTCTCAAATGTGCCACTGAGCTCTTGACTCTGGTAAATATCTTTGACTAGAATGGTTTTTCCAAGACCACCCATTCCCCATACCGAGATCACCTGAAATTGTTCGGTAGTTTGCTTTGCAAGTAATTTTATAATTTCAGATTTTTCTTTCTTTCGTCCAAAAAGATGAGATTCTTCCAGGGCAGCCACTATCGTCTTGATGCGAGTGAGGCCCTTTCTGACTTTATTTTTTTCATCACCACCCTCAGATTGATCCCCTTGTATCTCACTGGTAGGCACCATAGAGTTGTTATCAGCAATGGTGGTGCCTGCGCTTGAGCTTGATCCTGCCTTACATAAATCTGTTCCATCTTGAGAACCCTGTGCACAAGCCAGCATTCTTTAGACACTTCAGAAAAATTTGCTATTGTCTATGTAATATCTTTAATCACTCTTCAATTATACAAGAGAAAAAGAAATTTCATCGCAAAAAAGTGTTACCATCGTACGAAAAATTTGTTATATAGAAATATCAACATATTTTAATAAAATGTTCTCATCACATAGCAGAAATGTTTTCACGGACATCCAATCCCTAGTCATGCCCTATCTTTTTTCATTATGTCACTGTTGCTCTGTTATATATGTATATATTACATGTACAAGAAAATGAGATGAATAATATGGTTAACTTGTAATTACAAACATATGAACCTATTTCTCAGAATTGCAAAAGTTGGCCCACACCAAACAACAATTAGCTTGCTTGTTTCCCTTGCTGACTTTTGCCTAGACTAGCTAGAGGCAAGGAGGCTAGTTTTATTTCCTTACGCACCCAAGTCTAACAATAAGTTGTGAAAACATAGAAGTTTATGTAACATACATACCTCAAGTTGATCGCCTTGTAACTGACGGATGGGCACCATAGGGTTGTTGTCAGTAGTGGCAGTAGCTCTCTTTGAGCTTGACCCCGTCTTAGTTGAATATGTTCTGTCTTGAGAACCCTGTGCACAAGTGAGCAATGTTTAGCAAGTTTTTAGCTCTGTAAATGTTTTCGTAATATGTTGTGCTCTTGAGTTACACACGAGAACCTCTGACAAATTTATAATGTCGAGAAAGGTAACTCATAATCTTATTAGTACTCAAGTTATTTTAGGATGTACAGAGGTGAGCCATCTTAAATAACGACCGTTAAAACCTTGTAAACAACCTTTTAAATAAAATTAATCTTCTGATTATGATTATCGACAATTAATTTTAAGGTTTGATTATTTTAATGGGCCGATTATACAAATAAAGTGTCCTTTATGTGTACTAGGTGCGTCGACATGACATATACTAATGGTACTCCCTCAATCCAGAAATATAAGAAGCACACATTTTTCAAGATTTATCTTTGATCAAGAATTTGTTTAGCAATATGTGGATTACGTGATACAAAATTGATATCGTTGGATTCGTATTAAAATGCACTTTCCAATGGTATCGATTTTGTATCAGATAATCCACATATAGTTAGACTAATTTTTAGTCAAAGTTAAATCTTGAAAAATACATGCGCCTTATATTTCTGGACGGATTGAGTATTTGGCAAGGAAAAAGAAAGAGATAATAACATGAATAATAAGTTGTGTATTTATAACTAGCAGGATGTCCCGAGCAATTACACAGGAAACATCTTTAATCATCTTTATTTTTTAATCGTCTATGTTATGCTATTTACAAGAATGCCAAATTACGCTGATTGTGCCGATTGTACATGATAGTAGATTGTTCGTATCTCATGCCAGGCGGTCAGTAGATTGTACGTGTCAACACACATCGCTTGTAAGTGATATTAGTACACAAAATTAAAATTCAGATCACTAGCCGGTTGATCATTTGTACGTGATATTTGATCAGCATGTGAAATTAATCAAGCTCACTATATTTAAAAGTACGAAAGTATATCGAGACGTACACTCAGTCGTTTGTGATTGTTTGTACGTAACGTTAGATCACTTGGAATAAGAGTTTGGATCACGATTAGTCGATTATTTGCATGTGATATTAGATCAATATGGAGTTAAGGTTCAAATCTCTAGTGGTATATATTAGATAAGTATGCAGATCTAAAGCTCAGGTAACTTTTTTACAATATATAAGATTATGAATATTTATCGGTTGTGGGCTATTGATAATTAAGGTACACTAAATCATTAGCGTATAATGTTTTCCTATAGTTACAAAGATCTATCGGTTGTTGCCCATTCAGAATAAAGGTCCACCTGATCATCAATTGGATGATGTTTAGTTGCAGTTATGAAAATTTATCGATTGTGATATGTTTATATACAATTATGAAGATCTATCGACTGTAATATGAAGGGTGCAATCAGTTTGGATAGTATCTAACAGCTCATCCTGGACAGCACATCACAGACGGGCTCTGAGACCCGTCTAAGACATAACACATTACAGACGGGCTGACTAGCTAAGCCGTCTGTGATGACGTTTGCCCGGGAGCCGGTGTCTTGGATGATATGTCATCCAAGACGGGTCAGAGCCGACCGTCTGGGAAAACGTCATCACAGACGGTTCGGGTGTCCAACCGTCTGCGATGTATCATGTTATGGCAGAAGGATGTAGACTCAATCGTCTACGATGACACATCAGAGACGCACATGTTATGAACCGTCTGCTATGTGTCGACACATCGCAGACGGTCTTGTGTTCACGTGTCTGTGATATGTCATTAAAGACGGTTCAAATGGCTTAACCGTCTGGAATGATTTCTCCATCTTTATAACAGATCCAGTCCCCTCAATCTATTAGGGTTTCCTAAATCTGTCGGGCTGGTGGCGGCGGCTGAGGCGATTTTGAGGCGATTTTGGGGGAGGAGAAGAAGATTGAAAGGAGATAATTGATTTGGTGTGCCAATAGGTTAGTACATTTGGTTATTTAGTTAGTTTAATTGCTATATAGCCCTAGATGTAGTGCCTTTATGTTAGAATTCTATTAGAAGATAATTTTGGTTTAATAGATTTGTAGGTATTGATGAATGGTTTATTAATTGTGGTTTAGATGTAATATATATGTATGCTTGGATGCATGGCTCTAGGTTGGATGGTTTTGCTCTAGGTTGGATGGTTTTGCGCATAATTAATTAGAGAAGTGAGAGAGAGCAATGAGTTTAATATTTATTTTGACTCACATAGATAATTAATAAATCAACATATGTTTATATGTATGCCATAGTGGCGATGGATCGAAGATGGATGTATGATGCGAACCGTGTGAGCCCTGAGTATATCAGTGGCGTGAATGAATTTTTAAGAGTGGCTGAGGATGATATGTCGAGTAGGAAGTCTGGTCATATATGTTGTCTGTGCTATAACTGCAAGAATGAGAAGATGTTCAAGAACACGACTCAGTTACAAGATCATTTGATCCGTAGCCCTGAGTATATCAGTGGCGTGAATGAATTTTTAAGAGCGGCTGAGGATGATATGTCGAGTAGGAAGTCTGGTCATATGTGTTGTCCGTGCTATGACTGCAAGAACGAGAAGATGTTCAAGAACACGACTCAGTTACAAGATCATTTGATCCGTAGGGGATTCGTAGCTGGCTATACAAATTGGATCCATCACGGCGAACACACGGAAGGGAGCGATGAAGGAAGTAGTGGCGAAGAGTTGAATCCGGAGGCTGATGATGATTCTGAGTCGGATGAAAAGGATGCGGAGATGCGTACCAATGAAAACGATCTCGAGCAAATGCTGCGCGATGCTGAAGGTAATGACCTTGGTGGCAGGCAATATGACAAATTTCTGGGTCTCATGGATAAACTCGGAGAGACAACTGTACCATGGTTGCAAGGCGAAATATACCCGGCTATCAGCTGTTCTGGAACTGCTCAAACTGAAGGCAAGCGGAGGTTGGTCTGACAAAAGTTGTACTGCACTTTTAGAACTCTTGGCAGACATGCTTCCCGACGGGAACAAGTTGCCAAAAAGTACATACAAAGCTAAGAAGATTCCCTGTCCGTTAGGAATGGATGTACAAAGAATACATGCTTGTAAAAACGACTGCATCCTCTTCCGTAAAGAGTACGAGAAACTACATGGTTGTCCGGTTTGTAAGACTTCCCGATACAAGAAGCGCAACAATGCTACGGACGATGACATCGAGGGCAATGACGAGAGGACCGGCATTCCGGCCAAGGTTGTATGGTATCTTCCGATCATTCCTCGCTTGAAGCGTCTGTTCGCAAATCCGGAACATGCAAGGAAAATGCGGTGGCACATGGAGGGGCGGAAAGTTGATGACTTGATTAGACACCCAGCGGACTCCATCCAGTGGAGAAACATCGACAGGAAATTCCCAAATTTTGGTGCAGATTCTAGAAGTGTACGGTTCGGGATGAGTACGGATGGAATAAATCCCTTTGGTAACATGAGCAGTCGTCACAGCACTTGGCCTGTGGCTCTTTGTATGTACAACCTCCCACCCTGGTTGTGCATGAAGAGGAAGTACATCATGTTGGCCATGCTAATCGAAGGCCCGAAGCAACCCGGAAATGACATAGATACGTACCTGTCTTTGCTGAAGGAGGATCTGGAAATATTGTGGCACGAGGGCGTGGAGACGTGGGATGCAGACAAGAGAGAGAACTTTACCCTACGAGGTTTGCTATTTTGCACCATCAATGACTATCCTGCGTACGGTAACCTATCCGGCCAGAGTACTAAAGGAGCAACAGCCTGTGGTCAATGCATGGAAGATACGGCCAGTTTGTATCTCGAGAAATCGCGCAAAACCGTATACATGCGGCACCGTAGATTTTTGCGCCGAAATTAGCCTTACCGCAACTTGGCTACTGAGTTCGACGGAACCATCGAAGAGGGATCGGCTCCATCAGTTTTAACCGGGAGACAGGTATACAGAATGGTTGAAAATGTTGATGTTCTTCTTGGAAAGGGGCGTAAATTAATGAAGGGTCTGTGGAAAAAAATCACTATTTTGGGGTTTGCCTTACTGGAAAGAGTTAGATGTTCGCCACTGTATCAACGTCATGCACGTAGAGAAGAATGTCTTTGACAGCCTAATTGGACTCTTGCTTAATATCCCTGATAAAACAAAGGATGGCGTGAAGGCACGTCAAGACTACGTGAAACTGGGCATCAGGCCTGAGTTAGCTCAGATAGAAACCGATAAAGGCAGAACCTTCCTCCCACCTGCATGTTACACACTCTCTAAAGCCGAGAAAATTGAGCTATGCCAGTGCTTGCACGATGTGAAAGTTCCAAGCGGTTACTGCGCCAACATCAAGAAGCTAGTTTCAATGCAGGAATTGAAATTATTTGGCATGAAGTCTCACGATTGTCACGTTTTGATGACGCAGATACTTCCTATTGCTATTAGAGGGATTTTGCCTGGTGATGTCAGAGATACAATCATAATGATATGTCAATTCTTCGACAGAATATCACAGAAGGCGATAAGTATACCTGAACTGGATGCTCTAGAGGCAAGGCTCGTGGTTGTCCTATGTCGCCTCGAGATGTACTTCCCCCCATCATTTTTTGATATCATGCCGCACCTCATGACTCACCTAGTTGTTGGCAAGGGTAGCCGGAGATGTCACCCTCGATGCTGCATTTGGGATGGCATATCCCAAGGAACCAGGGACTCTACTGCATGGTCGGCCCATAGCACCGACCATTCAGAAGGTGCATGTGGACGACGTGGTTGAAGGTTTCAAGGAGCTCCCGCTTCCCATGCCACCAAATGACGAGATCACGGTGATGCGTCAGATGGTTGGCACCTTTATCCAGTAGCCGAAGAGGGACATCAAAATACAAGTGCGGCCTGCCTCTCAGAGTGCATCAGGCATTCAGCCAGCCAGGATACCGGAGGTTAACCCTACCCCCATGGAGCTAGTAGCGGCAGCGCAACGGGCTGATGAGCCAGCTTCATCTCCGGTCAAGCCAGCAGAGCCAGCAGCCACTACCTCCATGGGGGCGGTGCTACAGATGAGAGCAGTTCCTTCACCGGTGAAGCGCACCTATTCTAAGGGGACTAGCAGAACTAGCAAGGGCAGGAGTCGCAGTAGTGGCCCCAAGACTTCCAAGGGCAGCAAAAAATCGAAGGCAGCTCTAGTGGCAGAACTTGGGTTTGATCCGGACAGAGTGGATGATCTCCCTTTCGCGCCTTTGGCTCGTCGATTCGTGAATGGACAAGTCTTCGTCACGCCGGAGGAGATATCGAGCTCACTGGCATGTCAGAGGTTGCATGATTGGTATATGAAGGCGACGAACAACCTAGAGCCCGGCCAAACCATGCCACGAGGCGTCAAGGTCGCTTTCAAGGAGGAACACCTCTTCCACCAGGACATGGACGGGTTGTTCTACCTGTACTTTCAAGACCTATTCAAACTCTTCAACCTCGACGTCCTGGAGCAAACCCTGTTGAGATGCTGGACATTGTAAGTCTACAACTTCTCAGTCAATCTGTTCTCTCCATACCTATGCAACTTAATTAACCCGTGACATGATTTTCCATTTTGCATAGATACATGCAAACCGAAGCCAGACTTGCCAAGGAACCTATCGGGTTCATTGACCCGGCAAGGGTGACTTGGGCAAACATTAGTGACAATAGAGATGCAGTTCTGGCGTACGTTAAGCATGCACTATTGTCCCAGAAAGATAAAGAGTACATCGTATTTCCCTTCAACCCAGGGTAAGTGTTGCATCGCATCCAATACTTATAATTTCACCATTAGGCATATATCAAGAAGCTGATTTGGAAGTACCTCTATATATGTGCAGCTTCCATTGGGTGTTGGTCGTACTTATACCAAAATGGAACAGGGTTGTATACTTTGATTCCTCGCGAGACCCTTCACGCGACTTTGGGCCGATTCGCGATGTACTTGATGACGCGTTCGTCGAATACAAAGCTCGTGGAGGGATAAGTGGCAAAGGGTCCAGGCTACGACATAGTACTAACTTTCTGGTACACATACATCTATTACTATGTTAATATAGCATATTGACATGCTTCATAATAGATTCTTCTTAGCTAACGTATATTTGGTTGTTGTTTTAGTGCAAACAACAACCCAAGGGGACAAACCTATGTGGATTCTACGTTTGCTACCACATGGAGGTTGTCGGGGGTTTCGTTAGGCGAAGACTAGCTGAGGAGGTATACCCAAATGCAAGCATTATTTTGATTTTATTTACTTTTTGTCATTTTCTACTCCTCATTGATTTTATGATACCAACAGGCGTGGAAGGTTGAAGATGACACATTTGATGAAGCTGAACTCAAGCGCCTTCGAGGGATTTTTGCCTTCTTCATCAATACACAAATCATCAATCCCGACGGCGAGTTCTACGGTGGCGGCTTAGCAGACTAGCTAGCAATGTCTTCCATCTTTAATTTGTTCTTAGACATCTGTTGCAACTTTCCTTTTAAACATTGAAATCTGCGATATTGTTGGCAGTAGCAATTGTGACTCAGTTCTAGCTACCAATTGTGATTTTATCTAGCTAGCAATTGTGAATGTATAAATGTGTGATTGTGATCAGTCTCTGATTGTTTCAGTGTGTCTGTGAATGTATAAATATGTGAATGTTATGTGAAATTTATATCTGCTGTTTCAGAGGGCATGGCTAGCAATTCCTGAGGCTAGCCACAAAAGATGCAGTGCTTTGCCCTCTGTTCAGAACCATCGCAGACGGGTCGGAAGGTAAACCCATCCGCGATATAAGTCATCCCAGACGGGGTGGTACTGAACCCGTCTGGGATGCTGTGTCATAGCAGACGGGTTATGAACGCACACCCGTCTGGGATGAGTTCTCATCGCAGACGGCGCGTTTGTCAGCCCGTCTATGATGATGTTTATCGCAGACGGGCCTCCCATCCATCTGCGATGACCTGTGTCATCACTGACCACCAATTTCGGACGGTCCGGCCAACCGTCTGCAATGCTTGTTTCAGCCCGTCTCGGATGGGCCGTTCTGTAGTAGTGAACCGATCGAAAGCCTCGATAGCACTTCAAATAGTTTTTTCGAATATCCATCGAATACGCTATCGGATATGGATAGTGATGATGAATAGTATGGTTTCCCGCATATTAGGGGTATCCGTATACAGAATCCCGGGACTTTAGGAAGGTATAGCGTACCCGGTAAGGATCCCTGGACGACAAGGTAACCCCTCTAAGGAAGGGAAGACTCCCCTTAAATTAGGAAGTCAATCCCGACGTTTAAGGAAGCCAGAGTCCTACTCGGGCGTGAGTCCACGTCCAGTACGACCCTGGGGACCCCCTATATAAGGATCAGCAATCCCATAGGGGAGGAGGGGGCGAACAGATCAATCTAGTCGCAGCACAAGCAGCATAGGATCTCAGGAGGCAAAGCTCTAGAAGGCCCGCAGTCTCGAAGGAGTCGAGCCCGGAGGATTAGCTAGGATTAGTCTACGATTAGGCCTAGGGTAGCCACTAACATACACCCCCATTGTAAAGCGTGTTCCCGATCAATATATAGCAACAGGACGTAGGGTTATTATCCTGAGGGAGGCCCGAATCTGTATAAAAACGGCTGTCCCCTGCTGTCAGATCTCTTGGCACTTGGGCCCTAGAGGTCCCTACCCCCCAGTAATCATCATCTCACGAGTACCGTAAGATCGCCGGTTCACCGATCGTCGACAGATGGCGCCGACCGTGGGGACCTCTCCGGACCAAGCTGTCCAGAAAGAATCAGAGTCGGCAGGACGCGCAACTGAGCGCGATCAGATCCCAGCACCGGTTGCACAGCCCTCATCGGTTTGGACCGGCGAGGAGGCAGCAAACCCGACAGGAGAACCGATCGCAATCTCACCCCGTACTGGGTACTCGGACCAGGGTTTCTACGACAACTTTGGCCCTATGGACCCGTACCCGGTTACGGATCGAGTGGATTTTGGAGAATACGCCCCTGGAGAGGACTCGGATGGCGAAGCAGATCACTTCAGAGCCGAGTGCGCCAGGGCCTTCAGCGGGAAGTTGGTCTTGAACGACGACTTCCCGGCAGGAACGACCAGCCCCATGGTTGGAATTTCTCCTGTAAACTCTGATCGTGTGAACGATCAAAATCTTACCCACGTCGCGTCCGACGAGGACCACGTGATGGAATACGAGTACACATCATCTAATCTAGACCCTCGAATGGTTCTCGCGATCCATGACGGTCGAGAAAGATCTCGAGAACCCGGATCAGCATGGGGGCTCACGACGCCGGAGCCCGACAAGATCGTTCAGCAAGACCTCCACCGCAACTACGAGCGACGACTTCGAAAAATACCCCCTCCAAGTCGGAGAGCGGGTTCTACGACTAGTTCGGAACCAGGGTAAAAAGGGCTTTCTCCCCAGCAGGACAACGGCTCCACATGAGAAGACGCCCGATCCAGGTCGCTCGAATTAGCAGTAAAGAGATAGTCGAGTCCCCTTAGAGAGTTCCTCGTGCAAGCACCTTCGGTAAGATCGCACAGTCATCACCCCTCCGACCGCCAGTCCGTCTCAAGTTGCGCCAGCTCCAACCTCAAGTCGTCAAGCTATGAGCAAGCCGATGATAAGATGCTCTGGGCGCCGTCGCCTAGCACGCGCACTCGACAAGCTTTTTCAGCGGGTCACGACAAGAGCACGAGAGTTTCTGGAGCAACCAATGACAACTCGAGAGGAGGAGGTGATGTTTTTACTTCTAGTTTTTCCTAGCAGTTTTTTCTTACAGTAACTTATAAATGATGCTTCAGTCAGTTCACAGTTTTTTAAATATCAAGTTCCTAGTTCGATATTTATTTTTTCAGACTGCCTATCCGAGAAACTTCTCGAATAAGACAGTCGGGGGCTGGATAAGTATGTGGCATCAAGCGAAAAACTGGCGTACATATACACGTACCAACAACCCAACCTAAGCAAAGAGAAAAGGGTTCTGCGCTACGACCGTCTGGGATGAGAGGAAAGCCCCTTAACGTGTCTACAGGTGACAGGGGAAGCCACGGAGCCCCCCACCTGACTAGACCTAAGGCCTGGCCGACCAAACTCCCCGGTTCCCGCAGCAAAGTTCCCCGGCTCCGAGCAAGGGAAGAAGAGAAGGTACAAGTATGACTAGGCCAACAAAATCGTACGCTTACCGGCCACCCCGACTACTTTGAACAGAAGGCGTCCCGGATAGAGTGCAATGTCATCAGAGCAAGATTTACGAGAGGTTCACTAACTAGCGTCCAATACCCCTTCGACAAGGGAACACAGGTTGCTACTATGGCTATGACAGACTGTACGAAGACCCCTTATCGTGTTTACTGATGACGAGGAGCCTCTGAGACCTCCATCCGACTAAACCTAAGGCCTGGTCGATCACAGTCAGCGGCATACGGTGCAACTCGTAAGCCTAAGTCAAGGAAGGTGGACGCGAAGTTCGGCTAAATCCTCGAGAACCTTTGCATCTGACAACATTCACAATGCAGTTATTCTCAAAAATGATCAACTTTCAGAAAACAAAACACACAGATTAAGCACAGTTACTAATCAAAAAGTGTTAAGTCAGTTTAGCAGGCTATCTGCATTCAGCAATTCGAGACCTCTTTGCCTCGAAATCAGTTCCCCGCTCCTGCTCTGACCGGACCAATCGCTCCTCTAGGTCCCAGATGAAGCAAGCAAAAAGGCAAAAGTTTAGTTTCAATAAAGGCAAATTACGACTAACGTTCGGTTGTTGATTATATCTAGAAGCGCCATGACCGGGGGCTAGACCTTTGCTCAAGCCGGATGACAGGCGTCCTAAGCTGGGGGCTCCACAGCCTACTAGCCCCGTGCCGGAACTGACTTCACCAACCGGAGAATGCCTGCAGTGTGCACTGCAGACTGACTTCCCGGCCACGAATAACGGGCCGAGTATGAGGGTTTGCTTGCCGGTCTCCGAGTCATCCCCGCACTTGGTATCCGTTGCCTACTCATGGGTGGGGACTCACAGCTGGTAGCGAGACAAGTGTCCAAGGAATATCAGACCTTAGACCAGAACATGGCAGCTACCTAGCAGAGGTGAGGAAGCTAGAGAAGAAATTCATCGGGCTCAAAATACGGTATATCCTAAGGAAGGATAACCGCCGAGCTGATAGTCTTGCCCGCCTGGCGTCCTCATGATCTCTATGTCTATCCGGGACCTTTGCAAAAAAGGATTTCGATGCCGTCCATAGCTTCCAGCGAACCTGTGGACGAAGGAATGGCTAACTTCGAGTCTAAGAGCTGTTCAAGGACGTCACCAGGTATTGACGCTCCAAGTGGAGTTATGGGTCGACTCGTAGCTCCCGTCGGTTTGAAGGATTCGTGGATAGAGCCCATCCACATATACCTTCATGATCGGACAGTACCCGAAGACGATGTACTATCTGAGCAGTTTGCCTGACGCGCCCAGACGTACTTCCTGGGCGATGAGGCCCTCTATCGTCGAGGAGCCCACGGAGTGCTCATGAGGTGTATCACTCGGACGCAGGGTAAAGAACTACCCGAGAAAATCCATGGAGAGGTGTGCGGGGCACATGCATCTTTCCGAACCCTGGTCGGAAAGGCCGTTAGACAAGGATTCTATTGGCCGACAACTCTCCGTGACGCGAGCGACTTGGTGAAGCGATGCCGTTAGTACCAATTTCACGGTAGACGTATTCACCAGCCCGCCCAAGCATTGCAGACGATTCCCTTGTCGTGGCTCTTCACGACATGGAGCCTGGATATTCTGGGGCCCTTCTCGGTCTCGCCCGGGGGCTACAAGTTCCTGTTCGTCGCAATTGACAAGCGCGCTGCAGTTTCGCTAATGTCAGCGGTACGGTGGCACAGAAAAATAAAAAATTCTTCATCACCACGCGAAAATTTCGCCATGATGGTTCGGTTTCCTAGAAATCTTCCAGGCGAATGCGTGTCTGTGATCAATGGATCAGATTAAATCAAAAGATGCTTCACGGGCAAGCCAGCCCAGAAAAATGCCTTGGACTACTCGGAGGTTTATCCCGACCAAGGATATCACGACTACCCGGTAGAGATATTACCTACTCGGGAACGTAGTCAGCAAAAGTACTCGAAGTCGCCTACTCGGAGTTGCTTCCCGACAAGGGCAGATTTCCAACAGAACCATCATGACCTCACTTCACGTATTGATGGGGGGGCTTGATGATGAATAGTACGGTTTCCCGCATATTAGGGGTATCCGTATACAGAATCCCGGGACTTTAGGAAGGTATAGCGTACCCGGTAAGGATCCCTGGACGACAAGGTAACCCCTCTAAGGAAGGGAAGACTCCCCTTAAATTAGGAAGTCAATCCCGACGTTTAAGGAAGCCAGAATCCTACTCGGGCGTGAGTCCACGTCCAGTACGACCCTGGGGACCCCCTATATAAGGATCAGCAATCCCATAGGGGAGGAGGGGGCGAACAGATCAATCTAGTCGCAGCACAAGCAGCATAGGATCTCAGGAGGCGAAGCTCTAGAAAGCCCGCAGTCTCGAAGGAGTCGAGCCCGGAGGATTAGCTAGGATTAGTCTACGATTAGGCCTAGGGTAGCCACTAACATACACCCCCATTGTAAAGCGTGTTCCCGATCAATATATAGCAACAGGACGTAGGGTTATTATCCGAGGGAGGCCCGAACCTATATAAAAACGGTTGTCCCCTGCTGTCAGATCTCTTGGCACTTGGGCCCTAGAGGTCCCTACCCCCCAGTAATCATCATCTCACGAGTACCGTAAGATCGCCGGTTCACCGATCGTCGACAGATAGTATTGCCAAGATACAGATACAAATATGGTACAAGTAGTATCTGACCATATTCAATATTATCTGGATAGTTCTCGGATAGTCAGATAATTATTCAGATATTATCCGGATAGCGTCTAACTTGCTTTCTTTTGTGTATCATAGTATCTAAATTACTAACTACTAAGGTATGTAACCACCCCTTCTCCCTCGTGTTTTATTTTTCATAGAAGATAGAAAATTTTATACTAAAACAGTAGAACATATGAAAGACTTCCTGAAATGATATAATCCATTCTGATTTGAAAGACTCTATGTGTTATGTTGTATTATTGTCCTCCAATTTTTGAACTAGTGTTAATTTGACTACCAGTTGAATTTTTTTGTTAAAATGTTACATATTGATGCATATTGGACATGTACGATTGGTTGTTCTATGTGAGAATATGTACGCGTTGTATCAAATTTGTTTTTAATGTCATTCGCGACAAAATATTCATCATCGTACCGAATTTTCAACTGTTATTCATATCGTATTCGAGATCCGTGTTTGTATTCATATCCGGCACTATCTGCTCCGACGTTGTATATGGTTTAAGCGATATCTGATCGTATTTGCTCTAATTACACCCTTAGTGATATATTTAGGTAAAATTATGAAGATCTATCAATTGTAATCTGTTGAGGCACAATTATAAAGATCTCATGATTATGGTTAGGTACAACTATCATAATCTGTTGACTGTGATTTGTTTAGATACAGTTTATGATGATCTATCAGTTATCATACACTAATAAAAAGGTGGTTCACTAGATTACTGGCTAGATGTTTTGCGTTTTTGTGAGAATTTCTAGCATGTCTATCTCTTTTCTGGTTAGTAAGTCATGTAATTTTAATATATAATAGATAGATTATCATTCTTAATCACACTCACATTAATGGTAAGAATATGAAACTAACATTTTCTTCTCTTTAGAGGAGACTGAAGGTATAAATTAAATCAAGAAGATCTATTAAAGGTCTCTAACCTGCCCTCAATCCTAAGGGGGTAGACTCTAAAACTCAAATCACCAACTATGATTCAAAATGCTAATAATAATCATCAAGATAATCCTAATAATTTAGAAAATAAACCGAAAGTATTAATAAACTATAAATAATTAAGTGTAGAATTTAATTTTTCTCGATCAAAATTCGAATTAAATCTCCATATGAATTTCTCCAAATCATAAGTCGTGAAAAAAATAAGCTTAGTATCGTTACGTGCCCAAGTATAATAATAAGTTGTGAAGAAAATAAAAGTTTTTTTTTACAGGAGTGAAAAAAATACAAGTTTATGTAGTATGCATACCGCAACGGGTAATCAAGCCGGCAGACAATATAGTTTGTCTAGCTACAGATGACATGGACCATAAAGATTAATTAGTAGATATGGTAACCCCTAATGCTATTCTCGTTTATGTGGTTGTTACAATTACTTGTAGTTAGTTGAGAAGTTGAACTAGAAGAAAAACAGGTGATAGAACTTCGAATATTACCTTCTCGTAGAATGCATAAATATTTTGATCAGCAGACAGTTGCTTGAGCTCTGATACTATGCTTTCTTCTCCTGCACATAAGCTTGCAACTTCAACTTGTGCTGTGGACACTATGATTCTGCTCCCCATGTTGTTGTTTGGGAAGCATTTTTTTACCCGATCCCACTCCTCAATGGTCGATAGGTTATTAAGCACAATCAGGTACCTCTTCTTGTTCACATATCTGTTAAACTCTTCAGTCAACTCTTGCAGCGTCTTCTCCGTTTCCAAAAGAACATTAACCCCCACAGCTGCGTGAAACTGCTCCACCAAACTCTGAACGAAGACTCTTGGATTAAAAGGATGCATCAGCCTGACCCAAGCTCGGCATGAAAACTTGCTTTTATTATCTGGACTCTCGTATACCCGCCTGATGATGGATGTCTGCCCGAGATCAGCACTTGTTCCCCACACTGCAATCACCCTAAGGTCATTCTCCTCCTCGTTGATCAGCTGGACAAGATCCACTTTTGATTTCTCCTGCTTTCCGGCGAGCCTTGCTTCATCAATGCCGAACAATGCAGCAGCAATGCTAGACTGCTCAGCAGCTGTGGCAGCCTTGGAGCCAGAGCCCTTGATGAGGTTGTAGCGCATGTTTCTCTGGCTGACATCCTCAACATTGGCTCTGAGCTCCTTCATCTGCTTGGCCACACGGCGTCGATCGAGCAGCGTGCGACGGATACGCCACCAAGACTGTCTCTGCAGACGGACGGCGAATTCCTGGAGGGAGTCCTCGACGTCGTAGGCCACGTCGCGGACTTGCTTCACCCAGACCTTGACCACCTTGTTGTCGTCTCCCTCATCGTGCGCAGCCATGAGGAAGGCCTGCATCATCTCGAGCTCGTTGGTGATGAAGAGCTGGTCGCGCCGGACTCCGAGCTGCAAAGCCACCTCCTCCGCCAGGGCGGATTGGGCGTAGCTTAGCGCTCCATTCAGCACGGACTTGCCAACGCTCAGAGCGGTCGCCTCCATCGGCAGCTGCTGGTTGCTTTGTGTGGGTTGGTTGTGATGGATGGAGGCACTAGTGCTAATGTGATCGATGGAGGCACTAGTGCTAATGTGATCGATGGAGGCACTATAGTCCTGCTCGCTCGGCTGCAAGAGCGTGTCTAGGTGCAACTCCTAGAGACAGAATCCATCCAGCGCTGTTTTTGGCAATTGAATTGTGTTTGGGCTTTGTGGTGCTTTTACTAAAGAACACGTGATTCTTTGCTTGGGCCTGGAGCTAAAGAATAAAGATGGAAATCCTGCTAAAGCAGAACTTGATGGCTGCAAAGAGAATCCATCCATCCAGCGCCCACGCTTCAGCTACAAGAAATAGCGGTGATGATGCTGATTAAAAACAACATTGTGCATATCATACACTGCAACAGCTAAAACGAAGATAAAAACTGAAACAGGTCAAGAAATCTGCCAGCCATGTGCACAGTAGCGGACCCAGAAATGAACAGCGTGGGCTGTGCTGAGCCAAGGGATGCTGGGCTGTTTAGGGTTCAGTACTTTGGGCCAAATAATACGTATATACTTTCTCGTGCATTTCAGTTGGACACGTGCTATAGCCCTCCTAGCCTCAGGTCCTAAGCCCGCCCTTGCATATGCAAGTTGCTTTTTCCAAACAAGAGCACGGCACCTAAGGTGCAAACGAGTCAACTTTGAGTGAGCTATCCTATACTCAGTTCATCGAAAAAATCGGGCGAACATGTACAATTTGAGTTGAGTTAGAACTTGAGCTATAAAGTTGGCTCATACTCGGCTTATTTCAATCTCGAGTAGATGCCAGACCAATTTCGAGCCAAATAATAAACCATAAAAGAAATTCTAGACTAACTAGGGAACAAAAACCACATAAGAAGACGTAATGGTGAAACCATTCAAAATGATCTTAAATATAGCTTCCCACTGCCCCTGCCCATCCGCTGTCGCCGCCGCCCTGCTCGCTCTCTGCCGCCAGTTTTCTCGAACGCTGGGGACGATGTTGCGTCCTCTTGCTGCAGCAGGAACCGCACGCTCTACGCGAGCAAATAGGATGATGGATTAACAAGTCCTGCTCGCTCGGCTGCAGATTGGGGTTTCAGGAGATGCCACAGCGTAAACTTGTACCGTCCTATTTCAGGTTTTTGCCCCAAATTTAACTCATGTTTAAATCCCTCGTGGAGTTGATTAATCGGCCGCGCCCGTCACACGGTAACTAAATAACCACTGATCATGATTTAGTGTTAATTTTTCACAATAATCAACCAGCCAGCATCGAATCGAAGAGGTGGTTGGTGCTAGTGTTCAAGTCTCCAGGAAGGAAATCGGTGTCCAGAATGATTCTTGATCATGATTGCCTCCACTGCTAGCTCCAAAAGCTACTGATTTTTCACACTTTTTTCATTCCTTTCTGGAGTTTTATATTTTTGAAAGATTCCTTTTGGAGTTAAAGACACATTGGCCAGCAACCAAGGGACCGGCCATAGTGTGTGAGTGGCACTTTGGCAAAGTTAGAGAGATCATGATAGTGTGTTAGTGGCATTTTGGCAAAAGATATTAGAAAGACTTCTGATTACTCAGCTGTTCATACACCTTTCGTTTACTTACACTACTGCAGATAGACCCTCTCCTGAACCCTCTCCACTGACGGGCATCAAAAGGTCCGTCGCTGGAGGGGAACTCCACCGACGGACGCAAAATAGACCGTCAGCGGAGAGCGCAGCAAAGCAGATGGCGAGGAACACCACTGACGGGCTACAAAAGAGCCCGTCAGTGAAGATGAACATGAGGAGGTATAGATGACGCGTATTTTTCACTGACGGGCCCTTGTTAAGAGCCCGTCAGTGAAGATGACAACTACACTGACGGGCTCCTACGTGGACCGTCAGTGAAAAGGTGAACATATGACGTGCCATATAACTGACGGGCTCGTAAATCCTGCCCGTCAGTGGAAACTTTGTCTTCACTCACGGTCAATTTGCGCGTCCGTCAGTGGTATTTTGGTGCGTACGTTGCTGATGAATCACTGACGGTGACCTTTAAGTGCCCGTCAGTGGTTCTCCTCCCTATAAAAACAGAGCGCGGCCTCGCTGCTGGCCAGTGCTCGCGCGCCAACTGGCCAGCAGCAAGCACCGCCGTCGCCCCAGCTGCCGCCGCCGCCGCCGCCGCCCCCCCTTCACCCCCCCCCAACCCACAACCACTTCTCCCCTCTCCCCAACCCCCATCCCTAAGTTCTAGAGGGATAGATCTAGATCTAGATCTAGCTCACTCTCTCCCCTCCTCCTCATCCTCTCACTCTCTCCCTCCCTCTCATCCTCTCACTCTCTCCCTCCCTCTCATCCTCTCACTCTCTCCCTCCCTCCTCCTCATCCATATTAATTCTTCACCCATTTCTAGCTCTCTCTCATTCTCTCCCTCCTCCTCTCACTCCCACTCTCTCCATTATCATTTATCACCGAAAAGATCGCTAGCGCTCGGTAATAATGCTCGCTAGTGTTCTTTCATTTCGTATATGTATTTGATGTGATTTTCGGTTATCGAACTGATTAGTTTCGTATCGTAGGTGTTGATCGATGGATCGCAGCTGGATGTACAACAACCGGGCGACAGAGAGTTGGGCTATGGCTTTGAACGAGTTTCTTGATGTCGCCGAACGAGATATGAGGACAAAAGGTGGCACGAAGATTTGCTGTCCATGTCGCGATTGCAAAAATTTGGTAATGTTCGATACGAGAGGGAGGGTGACAGTACACCTGGCGCTGAAGGGTTTCATGTCAGGCTATACACGTTGGACATGTCACGGCGAGGAGGAGGAAGATCAGGTGTTACGGCAAGATGCCGAACACGGAGATGACGAAGAAGACGAGGGGAGTATCGAACCTGACGCCAAAGGAGAAACGGGAAACAATTTGGCCGATATGGTGCAGGACGTTCACATGGTGGAGCAGGTGGTGATAGATCCCGAGGATGAAAGAGAGGCTGCTAAGTTCTCGAGACTAGTTGAAGACTCACAAATTCCGTTGTATACCGGTTCCGATCCAGAGCACACGCGTCTGTCGGTCACGCTGGAACTTCTAAGGATCAAGGCAGCCCACAACTGTCCGAACGAAGGCTTCGATGAGACACTAGCTTTTCTTGCAAAAGTTTTTCCCAAAAACAACTTGCTGCCTACGAGCACCGAAGAAGCCAAGAAGATTGTCTGCCCTCTTGGGTTAGAGGTGCAGAGGTTCCATGCGTGTCCGAATGATTGCTTTATTTACCGCAAGGAGCACGAGAAGCTGTACAAGTGTCCCACGTGCAACACGTCCAGATTCAAGAGGGTAGAAAGCAAGCCGATGATGAGGACCCAGTGAAGAGTGGCGCTCCAGCAAAGGTTGTATGGTATCTTCCGGTCCTTCCCCGTTTAAATCGTTTATTCGCTAACAAGAAGGAGGCAAAGCTGCTACGTTGGCACGCCGAGGGGCGAAAAAACTGATGATGGAGTGATGAGACACCCTGCCGATGCATCGCAGTGGAGGGCAATCGACGCCCAATACGATGATTTCGGAAAAGATCCGAGGAATATCAGGTTCGGTATGAGTACGGACGGGATCAATCCATTCGGCAACATGAGCAGCAGACACAGCACTTGGCCCGTGGTTCTATGGATGTACAACCTTCCTCCATGGCTGTGCATGAAACGAAAGTACATACACCTCTGTATTCTCATACAAGGGCCGAAGCAACCTGGGAACGATCTGAACATGTATCAACAATTATTGTTCGAAGAACTAGCTACACTGTGGGAACCAGGGGCCCAGGTCTGGGACACATACGAAGAAGAGTACTTCAATCTAAAAGCGCTGTTGTTCACGACGGTCCAAGACTACCCCGCGTACGGATATCAGTCCTGCCAGTGTGTTC
>JAGXJF010005423.1:0-29966 GCA_019208055.1 Stipa capillata
AGCTATTTGAGCACGCCACTAGTAAGGGGGTTCTGCACTAGTGCATTGAGGATCCCCTGATCACCACCGTCCCACTTTCATCAGAGATGGTAAAGTCTAGTTTTATTAAATTTATTTTCTGATTTAAAATGTTTTACATTTTGATTTATTAAAATTTTGATTTTTGTAGTTTGCACGAAAAATTAGATTAAAATTTATCTAATTCACAGTTCTCAATCTTTGGATTGGATTTGGTCATTCCATACTATTTATTTATTCTTTGAGATCTATGGAGGATTATGAAAGACTAGATAGGAGTAGGAGATTAGGATGAGGTGGGGTGAGGTGATGCGATTGGCGTGATTCTAACAAGAGGGTGTGCGTGACGGAGCTCGCAACTTTGCGAAGCCGGGGCAAGACGCAACCATGATCTGTTGTGCTCAAGTAAGAAGCTCGTTTTTTCTCTCTGACTGCCACAAAATCTGACTAATCTTGAACGATAGCTAATCAGGGAAGCCAAGCAAGTTCATGTCTCGGCTGTAGGGATGGTCGATTGTTATCACCTCTAATGCTAATAATGCTACGCAAGCGCCAAAATTGTTCAACTGTGTACTAGCCCTCACTTAAGCACCGAAGCAAAATGAAACGTCTCCTAGATTTTTAAAACTCCTTATGCTTACGATGTGGCAGAATAACCAGATTCTTTTACACTAATAATCTAAACACCTGCATCGTACACATTTGAAATGTTCTCAATTAGGCACCTGCGTCCTCTAAATTAAAATTAGTTCCGTACTCCCATGTAGCACCCTTCTTTGGACCTGAAACTTCGGCTTTGGAAGGCTATGGGTGTACTAGGCATATCCATGGGTGCCATGAGCCGGGCCATTTTTAGGCCGTACAGACCAACACGAAACCCGAATAAATGTTTAAATAAAAGTTTCAAGACGATATCATTGAGAAATTATAATTTACAGGCTTTTGTGGTGTTTTAGTGCCGGCCTCATTCAAGGACCGATTTGACCATCAGAAAAGTATTTCTTTGAAGATGATACAAGGTGGACGAATATATAATAACACTCACACATCAAACACGTGCAACACACCCATACAAATGCTGGCCCATTAATTTTTCACACTCTAGGAAACATAAGGGGCTCCACAGCCACGTTTAACACTCTCATTAAACACATCACAGCTATCGTGTCACAATTCTAAAACTTTGCTCCGTCCCTGCTATCTGGACTCGACGTCCTAGCAAGAGCCGCTAAGTACGTCGATCCAGGTAGGTTGCAAGTAATCGATTGAAGCCATTATTTGATTGCCGTAGCTATCATCCATAGTAATGAACTACCGACAACAAGTTACTAAGAGCCTCTTTATGCATGCAATTGTGCAAGCAAGTCAAGACAAAAATACTATCTACTCATTGCCAAGGCTTGCACCGTTGCACGTATACACTCAACTTGTCATATCGGTAATGATGATGATATATGGTGACATAAATCGAAGCTACATCAGCAAGACAATAATCATACGTGACACCGACCCCCAGCTTCGGCACAGTGACAGATAGCATGAGCCAACGAAAATATCACACGAGAGTGACCTTGTCTCGGATGACATGCGTATCTAACAATCCTTTACATATAAGTCGGTAATCACCGGTGGCGGAGCTTGAAGTGAAACATCCGGAGCTAATCTCACAAGATATAAATAAATTACTTCATAAGTAAGCGCTAATATAGTATTAACTTTCTTTAAAGTGGTAAAACTATAGATTTATTAAGAGTTTTCTGAGTTTTTCTAAGGTTGGAAGAGCCGTAGCCCGCTCTGGTCCTAGAGAAGCTATGTTATTGGTAATCACATCGCTAAATATGTACTTTTGTAAAGTTGAGATGATTGTTAGATAGGCAATTTTCTATTGTGGTGCTAATTTTTTTTTAGTGACTCACCTGTAGATTAACAAGATTTTAGCTGATGTTTACTTGAAGGGTGTTACTACACAATGACGTTGCTGGTTAGCTTAAACCAGCGACCCGCCAACCGCGTCTATTTTTCTTGCAAATTTTGTCAGAAACCACGTCTGAGTGAGACGAACCCTTCTTTTTATGCACGCATGCAAAAGGCAATAAAATAGCTGACATCATCAAAAAATTCTCTTTCGCTGTTGGATCCTCTCGACAAGGATTTTGAAACAAGATCTCACTTAGGTATGATCTGATAACTTTATTTTTGACATCAAAAGTTATCAACTTTTAGTAGGAGGGTTATCATATGGATTGTACGGTAATATATGAGTTACTAGAGCTTCGACACACACTACCACGTAAGATCTTCAGAAAAATGATACACGTGAGTATTTATCTTTATGTTTTTAATGTAGTTATCATACTGTTTCCTTGTTGTTATCATCACACAATAGTGTCATCTTGTTCATAAAAATGGTATCAGTGTATACTTACCTGACCGATTCACCGTATTTATTAAACTATATATCTGTAATTATCAACATATAATAATAAGTTATGTTTCCTATTTGTAAGTCCATTCAAGAAAGATGAAACCTTGTCTTGTCATATTTCTATGCCGGTGGGGAATTGTGAACTCGAACACCTCCCCGTCATCTATTCTAAGGATAGTAAATGAGTGTTGAACCAGTATGAAAAACTCTATCAAAAATGCTAGCTATGGAATCAAGATTTCAACAACTTGACAGCCTGTTACCAATAATGTTACAACTAATACATTACTATGTGATAACTAATGAGCCCCAAAAAGCTACCGAAATATAGACATATAGGATCTCGTTTTGTTGTTTCGTCGCAACGAATCTGATAGTGAAAATGAATCATGAATCAAGTAAATGGTTTGAGGTATAAAACATTTTGGATTTTCGATTTTTAGCATTTAACGCTAATGACAACAGCAGTTTTGATTTTTCTTGTCTGCATGTATGGGACATGCAAGTCCACATCTCTGATAGCCCCGCTCGTTCGATCGTCGCCTTTAATCATGCATCTGACGGTGCCAGCAAGGGTCACTTGATAAGAATAGAAATAGAACGCCCATTAGTTAGATTTGCTGTTACTTAAAAGTGTTATCCAGAGCCTAATTTACTACACATTCATAACTTACGCTTTTCATGAGGGAAGCATAGTACTCTTTGTCGATGTATGGTATACCGTACTCGTACAGCATGTATTTGTACGGTAGCGGGGTGAAGACTCAGGTCAATAGGATCTCCAGACACAGATTTATCCAGGTTCAGGCCCCTAAGATGGGTAATAGCCTACGTCCTGCTTTGATGGAATTGATACGAGATCTGGCGTACAGGCGATTACAGTGGAGAACTCGACGAGTTGAGAACTCGGTGAATCTGGCTTACAAGGGGAGCTCGATGAGTAGAGAACTCGGTGAGGTTGATGCTAGGGCTAAGGGATCCGAAAGGCTACTAAGTGACTAGGGCTCCTTGATCCAATTAAGCTTTTCCCCTCCTGGAGGGGCTGGTACTCCTTATATAGGCGAAATAAGGCGATAACCTCGTCATGAGTCCTCGTAGTACACGAGTCGGACTCCTTGTTACCATAACCTGAGTTCTTGCAGTACATGAGTTGAACTCCTTCTTGGTGATGTGTCAAATGTTGATTCTTTATCTTGATAAGGATGCGCTAACTTGCGGTCCGCGCCTCCTTTGAAGCAGGCCTTCAGGCCATAGCTCCTCCATAAAGGCTCAGTGATGAACTCGTGGGCCTGGCCACGAGCCCATGGTGGTAGTACTAGCCATCATCACTCTTGATCTTTGTCCTATCAAATGAAAGCTACTCTAAAAGCAGGAGAATGAGGATAACCTGTACTACTAATATTTTTCAGAAATTAAAGCCCTGGATCAGCCTACTTTACGCGCATGATGCTCCATCTTACAGTGCTAGGTCTTGTTTCCAGGAGTACAACATGCAAATAAATGAAATGATACTATCGACACTGCCGTTATCCACAAACATGTCTAGCTATAAGTTGTACAAACAAAATTGTGTACACTTAAGGTTACTGTTTTAGACCTTTTCCTTTTAGTTTAATACAACACACAAAAGGATATATTCTTTTGTACAAAATTTACATATATGAACTTCAACCTACAATGTACATACGCAACTTCTTTTGAATTTTTTGAAGTGTACAACATATGTATAGTTTTTAAAGATGATGTCATATAAACTTATGCGGCACCGGCGCCATGGAAAAACTAACTTTTGCTAACGTGACACCGTTCAGGCCATTGAAAACCTTTGAAATTTATTTATTTATTAATGAAATTTTTGGATTGAACTTTTGAATAATTCGATTTGGAAGTTTTCAAGATTCCACAGGTTCACATTTCCCTAATTGAAGTTCCAAATTATTGGATTGAAATTTCCTATTTGAGTTCCTTTTTATTTTGTAGAAGAAGCGAGGAAAGAAAGGAGCAAGTGGATGGAGGAACAGATATATGGCACACTTGTAGAACGGTCCATGAGTTTGCCATGTCTGAAGTTGTGGTGGAGGAGGAAGGAGACAATGGATAAGGGGAGCAAGAAGGAGGAGGTTGAAGAATGCTGACATTGTTCTACTGTCGAAATTGATTCCAACAATGGAACGCTCTATAATTATAGTAATGAAGTAATTAGGACATAAATTATTAAGTTTCTTTATATAAAGAAGGAGTGGATCTCTCTCGGCCTCTACATCAATCAATGCACACGGTCTTTAAATTTATTTCGAATAATGCTAATAACATCAAGACCGAACAAATCAGCTTACAAAGAGACTATAAATTGACAAATAATTGTCAAAATGTGGTCATCCTCGGTGAACCTATCAAAGCAAAGAGAAAAAAAGTCGAAACACCTACAACACTACCACGAATCGAAACCTAGTCCAAATAGTGAAGTCCAGACCAATGACAATTATCCTAGAGAGCAGATCACCATCTTACAAAATAACACATTCAAGAAGAAGATGACACCCGTACGTCAACTTGCTGGATTGAACCAGTAAATGCCAGATCGAGAGTTTTCACCCCTGGTGAGTAAGCATACCCTTATTGCCGAATCCAACCAGCAAAGGCTAGATCGTCGACATCAAGGACAACGCCTTCAAGAAGGAGACGACTCACGAATATGACCGTTGTCGGATCCAACTAGTGAAGGTTAGATCAGGGGTTTTTCACACTGGAGAGCATGGATCGGTGTTCAAAAGCTCCCCAAAATCCTTGTTGCCAAATCCAACCAATAAAGCCAGACCGTCATCCGCATGCCAAGCCTCCGAAGTGATCACAAAAGAAACAAAGGGCATCGGATCTGACTGAGTCAACAGACCTCCACCTCGCTAGACAAGCCCCAACTTGTCGACGAATGGAGGAGGAAGGAGACGCCAGGAGGCACCGTTGGGATCCACCAGATCCGGCCAAGCTCGTGGGCATGCCGCCAACGCACAGCGGACGACTCCACTAGCGAGCCCATGAAGGCTCCCCACGACGGGCCACCTCACGCCGCCGATGTCGTCGCACCATCACTAGTGCCCGAGACACCAAAGACGGAGGAGGTATGCCCCGCCACCGGCCATCGGCCAACTAGGCGACTGTTGGAGCTGATAGCAAGGAGCGGAGGCAATGCCACCTAGCGGCTAGGGCCGCCTGGCCATCGGGACGCCTGGAGCACTACCATCGGCCGGAACCGCCAGACCAATCGCTTACTAGATCTAGTGGCGGGCCGCCCCCCAACACAGCGCTCGGGAGCGGCACGACCGAAGTGCCCCCACGTGACACCGCACTGCCCGCGTGGCAAGCCGCCCCAATGTCGCAGTGCGACAGCACAGGCAGCACATGGCTCGCTAGATCTGCTCGACTCCCCGACACCCGCACGGCCAGAGCGCCGCAGCACTGCTACGCCACCACCACCTTGTCCCGGGGCCACCGCCGCTTCGCCAAGAGAATCCCCACCATCCTTTGTCGGTGGGATACTGATGATGACATGGCAACCGGGTATCATCAAGAAGGACGAATCCGGCCCTCAGGCCATAGGGTAGGCCGGGCCGACCACTCGGAGTTCGACTTCTACACGGGGACGTCTCATCAGCGCGGAGTACAAGATATGAACTAATATCTGCCCGGCATACCCGGAATCCGTTGTAACTAATTAGGAAACCAATCTGTTAACCGATCTGGACTCTTGTAACCCTATCCCGGTCGACTGTATAAGACCTGATAGGGGACCTCTGATCGGTAAGCCTTTAGTCATAGACGATTTCCATTGTTTCATAGCTCAAGCCACCTCGAGATCGATTCTCCAGGGCTTACGGCACTCGGGATTCATGCTATACTAGCCACCAAACACAGGACGTAGGGTGTTACCTCTCCGCGAGGGTCTGAACCTGTCTAAATCCTGTCTCCCGTGTGCACCCATCCAGATTTGCTGTGCTCACATCGTCCCATATTCAGTATTGCCGGATTAATACTCCGACAGATATGCTAACTAAAATCCTCAAATTCCAAGTTTAACAAAGTTATATCCCTGGCGGTTGGTTGTTTTCTCCAAAAAGTACAACTTCAACCGAGAGATCTTCTTTCAATAAAAAAATATTTATTTCAATAATCATATGTGTAAGAGCATATAAAATATTCTCTCCACATCACATCAATATGCATGGATGTTTAGCATTATCAACAAAGTAAAAGGAAAAACAGAACGCCCAAAAGAACTCTCCAATAATAATATTCCTAGGTGAGAAAGGGATACTCCCAACTTGTCGCATGCACACCAGTAACCGCAGGTGCATCGATCTCATCTTAATTCCTTCCACCCTCCCTCCCTCCCTCCCGCAATAGTAAAATTTGTTTCTGGAAGCAGGGAAGGCACAAGAGAAGCAGAAGGAGATCTATCTCTAAACAATTCTTTCCAACCTTGCTCTCTTTCTCTCTCCTCTCTTCTCTCTCTCTCATTGGGATCTGAGTAGTCCCTGTACACCACCACCACCCTTCCCCCATCTCTCTTTCTCTCTCTCCCTCCTCCTCCTCCTTCCCCCCAAACCGGCGCAAATCCATCGCCGAGATCCAACACACCGGACGAGGTGCATCCCATTTCTAAATTCCTTTCCTTTCCCTATTGCTGCGTCCTCTCCCCTTCCCTCTCTCCCTCGCTGAAAACAAGAACCCGGAACGAGAACAAGAATCTGTCTCTTTAATTTCCTTTTTTGTTTTCTCTGTCTCGATCGCTAGCCACGCGAGTACCAATAGCGCGTGGTTTTGGTTTCATTTCGTTCTGCTATGGCTGTGCGGATCCTAATTGCGACCTGTCCTGCTTGTGATGCAGCATTGCCTGTTGATCTTGCCGGAGAGCGGGGGACTCGCTGCCATGCGCGGGCAGGATCCGTGCGCCCGCGGCCGCGACGACGTCCGGATCTGATCCCCTCCCGCCGGTGCCATATAATCCTCGGAATTAATCCTCTCACATGCACAGCGCAGGTGCATATGTATGTTCTTGTATGTGTGCGTGTTATCACCATGCACTAAGCCACCACGCATATGTGCAGCACACGAATGCTTTAGCGTATTAATAACGCTAATTCTCTGTTTATATATTTTCCTTTTTATTTGCATTTCTGTTAGGATATGTACATGTTGAGAGATAAAGTTTTTTTTTGTTTTCTGTTACAGGAGAAGACAGATATATATAGAGAGGGAGAGATAAGCTGTTAGGGTTTGTTTGATCTCTTGGGAAGAGGAAGAGGGATGTCGTCGTCGAGCTCGCCGTGCGCGGCGTGCAAGCTACTGCGGCGAAAGTGCACGCAGGGGTGCGTGTTCGCGCCCTACTTCCCGCCGGACCAGCCGGCGAAGTTCGCCAACGTGCACAAGGTGTTCGGCGCGAGCAACGTCTCCAAGCTGCTCAACGACCTGCCGCAGGCGCAGCGGGAGGACGCCGTCAACTCGCTCGCCTACGAGGCCGAGGCGCGCCTCCGCGACCCCGTCTACGGCTGCGTCGCCTACATCTCCATCCTCCAGGTCAAGATCAAGCAGGTGCGCGAGGAGATCGCCAACGCGCGCAAGGAGCTCGCAGGGTACATCGGCCCCGCCGCGTTCGCGCCCGTCATCCCCGCGCCGCACCACCACCACCACCACCTCGCCGCCGCCGCCGCCGCCACGGCGCAGTACATCGCGCAGCACCCGCACGCGCACCAGCAGCAGATGGCGGCGGCGATGCAGCAGCAACAGCAGCACCCGTACCACCAGCAGCAGATGGTGGAAGCGCAGCACATGGCGGCCGCGGTCGAGGTGGCGCGGGAGCACGACATGATGATGTTGCGCCAGGGCTACGCCTTGCCCGTGGCCGCCGGCGCGCCGACGGTGGCGGTCGTGCCTCCGGGGTCGGCCGAGGCGGTGGCCTACGAGGGCGCGCCGTTCCTCATCCAGCAGCAGCAGCCGCCTTCGGCCCTCTCGTACCGCATGGAGCCGCCGTCCCCGCCGCCGCAGTCCTCGGGGCACTCGCACGTCGACATGTCGTCGCATGCACAGCAGCAGCATCAGCAGCACACGGACGGCAGCGACGACGGGAGCGTGGGTGCCGGGCCGCCGGCCTAACGGCCGCGCTTCCGCATCCGTCGCCGTCTTCGATCTTTTTCCTCTAGTATTTTTTTGCTTGGCTTCTTTGCTGTTTCCTTTGTTGGTCGCGAGTCTTTTCGTCTTCTTGATCACGCGATATCGAACTGGTATCCATGGCTCTCGGAGGCGGACAAGCTGGTGATCTTGCTCAAGGTATTCTTCTCCTTTTACAGTGCTCGATCGATCGATCTCTTGATTCTATTCTTGTGTTTGTGTTTGGATTGTAACCCCTTTTTGTTCCTTGAAACGATTAAGTAGTGCATAAAAATAGCAGAAAGAAATGTTTGTGGATTCTCAAAAGATAAAGGATTGATGAAATGTTCATGATTTTGGTAACTTTTGTTTTGGTGATTTTGTTAGTGAACGTACTAATTAGAGATCCATGGAAGACAGCCGATCGAGTTGTTTGTGTGTGTGCCAATTACTTTTTTACTTGTTCGCTAACTCCAACAATACTGGCGCATATATCCTCAAATATAACTGCTCTGGCGTGTACATGCATGGGGTGTACTAGTGAACTCTGCACGATGAGAGGTAGTTTTAGATGAAGATTTTAGTTCATTTAAGTAGATGGAAGGCTCTACATGCCAAACTATTCTAAGGTCATGTAGAATGCAGGGTGCTTATAGCCCAGTCCTTAAAGAGAGAGAGAGTAGCGTTGCGTTCCAAAAATATATATGACTTACAATACAGAGTGCTTCATATGGGTGCTTAAGTTGATTTAATATTCGTGTAGCACCTACTCTAGCACCTGTTGTCTCCAATGCAGCGCTGCATTGTGTGGAGTACTATTTGTGCTTCTTGGAGTACTTTTTGCTAGGCACCGGTTGAAACACCTGTCACCTGTGTCACTCTAAGCACCAGCCTAGCACCGGGTGCTTAACTTTGCTTCCGTCGCCCTTCCTAAGCACCTGTCTAAGCATCTCTCACAAAAAAACCGAGTTTTTTTCCTGAGGCACCTGTCTAAGCACCTGCATTGTACAGGGTCTAACAGTACTACAGAGCTTCTAATACTTAACAGCATTTAGGGATCTGGGTCAAGAAGTTGTAAGTGGATTTAAAATTTTACTACAATTTTTTAATAGATTTGCTAGTGCACGGTTGTCTGAAAATTACTTAAGTTTTAGTCAATCATCTAACACTTTAGATTTGCTTTGAGATTATAAGGATCTAAGGGTGGTGAATATTGACTGGAGCATGAGAAAATTTCAGTTGTCTAAAAAATTTTTTTGGGAGGGGAGGGATGGGGTGGGAGGTTGGTGCAATTTTTTGAGCATAAGTTGATATTGAAGGTGGTGATTTGTTGAAAGAAATATTTACCATGTTCATAAGAAATGGTGATCTGGGTGCTATATGAAGGCTTGGATACTAAATGACTCTATATTTAATTGCACTTGCATTAGAATCAGTTCCTGGGCTGAGCTCATGGTTTGCTATACGGAGCGGTACTCTCACAGTGTCATAATACATGTTGTTTTGGATTAGACATGGTCTCTAAGATTACATTTTAATTATCAATTTGTATGTTTCTTCAAATAAAATAAGTATATTTTATGATAGTATATTTCATGATGGACGTAGTATTACCAATTTAGTGTTGTAGATGTTGACAACTTTTTTTTAGATTGTCAAACTTTAAAATATTTGAGTGATGCAGATTATAAAATGACGTGTATTATGAGTTTGTAACAGTGTGGTAGTAATCCGTATAATTTTGCGGAGCATTAGTGTTAACCTAACACATAGTATAGCTAGCTTAACTATGCAGGAACTGCGGAGCATGCAGATGGCATTTGCCATGTTTAAAGTGCGCGAGATCTAAAATTGCATCTCTCTTATTTATATACTATACTTTGGCTGCTGAGCTGAATTCAGATATATATCCTGATTTAAAATACATTGACTTAAATAAATGAAAGTGCAACCTACACTTTTGATGGGTTAGTGAACAAATGACTTATCATAATTTAGCAAACAATGATAATTGGACGTAGACATGTAGGTGCATATGCATAATACATTTCTCTCTCTCTCTCTCTCGGGCCCCGTTTCTAGCTGTACGCTGTAGCTATGCGCAGCTGCTCTGCATATCTCAGAGATTTTGACATGGGCATATGCATAACTTCTGAACCCTATCAATTTCAGACACTGACATATCGTACTCCTGGAAATATGCTTTGTCAGGCTCTTCATCAGTTGCCTTTATCCCTCACAAGAGTGAGAGCCAAATAAATGCAAGCCAGTAACTGAGGTAGAGACTTATTGAGGGAGGTGAAGATAGAAAGAGAGGGGGTAAACAGAAGAGTGAGGCAGTGAATTTACATGCATGCTGTCACGCCCCCAAAATTCGGGGTCGCGACGTGCCGCCCACGACTGCCCAGGAGTTTCTCAGTCGCGGGGTGTAGAGATGATACATTGCTAGCATCGCATAAAACAGTCCACATATATTACAACACAACAAAATAGGTTTAACACGAGTACATCTTACATATGACTGGAGCGTCTGAGCTCAAAGTTTCATCACAAAAGGAACCTAACCACAGGCTCTTTGAGCATACGGATGAGACCTAAAACTCGTATTCGTCAGCATTGAAATCATCCTCTGCAAGAGGTTCTTCCCAATCATCCTGCATATCTGAATTATGGGTGCAGTAATGAGTACGCGACGTACTCAACAAGCCACAACGGAAAGCCGTAATACTTAACTACATGCATTGAGTTGCAAGGAAGGGTGTAGGGTTTGAATATATATATACCATTTGGTGGATGCTTAACTCTACTTCAACTTAGTATTTGAAAACACACCACTTAAATCGTAAACATAGCAATCTCTTGAGTTTAAGTACCACATCAAGTTACCATCGGATGCCATTCAAACATCACAAGGAAATCCTACTTGTGCTTCGCAACGAGTATCACCTCTCAACACAACTCCATTAACCGGGAGTACGGCGTATTCGAATACCATTTCAATTGACTCTGCAGAGTTGCCCAGCTTTACCCACACGACATCTATACCTCTTTTGTCATGCGCAATTAACACACTCCCACAAGTGTGCCGACAGAGGTAAGATGACAAGGCCTTTTTATCTGCTCTATCTTCTGAAGTTCCTACCCAAGAACACTTCATCACTCGCTCTCCCGGGAGTCTAACAGGCCAATGTTAACTTCAGGATCCGGGATTTGAGTGGGTTCCAGTTGTGAGTTCCCCCAACCTGTGGGTCACCACTTTATTGCTACCGAGAGACATTCCCATTACAGGGAACTGTAGCTAACTTATAGTTGTTCATCGGGTGGAGCAGATGTACTAAGCCGGGCTCGACGAATCGAACATGTGGATGGGCGAATTCATATGTTTCCCACTATGCACAAGGGTCTCGTCCTTAATTGCCCTGAGCGGTAATTCTCCCGATTACCCTCACTTCACGGTCAGGGGAATGGCTGCACATTCAACTCGTGAAGGCCCCACCTCGTGATCCCTACCGTCGGCATTTCCATTTTCAGAACTACATCCTCCGAGTTTAATTAACATATCCGACATTGCCATTTTATCGCAAGGACCAAACCCTATGTCGATAATATCTGTGGCTATCCTACAGGTTTTCAAACAATTATGGCTCGCAATTATTGACAGGGCTGTGTAGGTGGTAGGTCATAACTATGTATCATGTCATTCGAAAATACTGCATACGAGATTATCATGCAAAAAGTAATAACTAGACTAGTATCATTACGAGTAATAATATGGCGAGTAGGTTCAACATGAACAAGGTTGTGTTGTGACTTGCCTCCTGCTCCGGGTTCAGTTGAGGGGAAGTCTTCGGGATGTCCTTCACCTTCTGGATCCTGTCCTAGCACCGAATCGCCACTATCGATCCCTAGTTTGCAAGAAATCCAAACACACATGTATAAGTCCGGGCTCCATAAAATGAGCTAGGACATAATATAATTTAATTGAAATAAATACTGAAAATAGTGTTTGGACTGCTCTGGATTGGAACCGAGATGTCGAGGGTCGAAAGAATTGGCGAGAATAGATTCTAGGGTTTTCGGACGAAGAATTGGAAAGAAAGGGGTGAAGGTGGTTTTTGAGGATCTTGGGCATTAAACAGCAGGAATTGGAATCAAAGGATGGCGTAGATGGATCCGCGTCGTCGAGACGATCGAATCGATGTATAATAGCGATTTTTAGGGTTTTCGGACGAAGGGTTTGCGAATAGGTGGAGGGGATTTTCTAGGGTTTGGTCCTCAAACAGTAGGAATCTGGATCAACGGATAGCGTAATCAGAACCGCGTCGTCGAGACGATCGAAACGGTGTATCATACCTATTTTTAGGGTTTTCGGATGCTGTAGTAATTAAATAACAGAGAAGAAAAGAAAAATAAAAAGAAAAGGCAAAGGGAGGCGGGCTGGCCGGTGGTTTGCTAATTGGGCTCGGCCTGCGGGGAAAAGAAAATCAACAGAAAAAAAGAAAGGGCCGGCGGCCTGCTGGGGAGCGGCGCGGCCTGCTAAGGGCACGCGGCCTGCTAAGGCGCGCGGCCTGCTAAGGGGAGAGGTGGCGGCCTGCGGGGAGAAGGGGATCGGGGCACCGGCCGAACGGGAAACAGGGGAGGGAGGTTGCCGGCGGCGGGGTGGAGCAATCCCTCGCCGGCGGGCTCGCCGGAGTAAAATCGAAGGGTCCAGGAGCAACTAGAGATGGTGGTGGTTCCATTTTCGGAAGAAAAGAGAGGAGTTGTCGTGGGGAATAGGGCTAGCCACGGGGAGGGGCGGCTCGGGTGAGCTCGCCGGAGATGGGGCGGCGGGGAGAAAAGAATGGCGGGCTCGTCGGGGTCCAGAGAGGAGAATGGGGTGATGGGGAAGCTCAGGAGGAAGAGGGAGTGCTCGGGATCTTGAGGGAGAGGAAGGGGGCACGGCGGTGGCTTCTCGGGTTCTACCTCACCGGAGATGGGAGCGATGGTGGTGAGGTCGCCGGGCTCGGGGGAGGAAGAGGAGGAGGCGCGGATGCGCTTGGAAGCTTGAGGAGATGGAGATGGGGCTGGGGATTGAGGGGAGAAGGAGATCGGCGGCAGCGGGATCTGTCGGCTCTCCTTGCCGGAGATGAAGGCGAGGGCGGCGGGGTGGCTTGGGCTCGGGAACGGCGACGGCGAGGTGCGGCGTAGCTCTGGGAAGCGCTACGGTGCTTGGGTCGCTCGTTTGCGTGGAGGAGGCGGAGGGGAGGGGGTTGCGCGCGTGCTCGGAAAGGGGCGAGGCACTCGGTGGCGGCGGCAAGGCACTCGGCTACCACGCCGGAGAGGAAAGGGGAGCGGGGCGGAGCGTGACGGTGGTCTGGACGGCGGCGAAGAGCTCGTGAACGCACTGGCGCGAGAGCGAGAGTGGAAAGGGGGCTCGGGTGCTGCTGGAGAGAAATGGAAAGAGAGGAGGAAGAGAGCTTCGGTAGCTCCGATTTTTGAGACTTGCGCGTGCGAAAGAGAGAGAGCAATGGCGAGGTGGCACAACGGCAGCAAGCGGAGGTGCGACAGGAAGAACTTCAGCGCCGCGTGGCTGCTCTCGGCTGCTGCGCTGTCGTGGAGAACGGGAGGAGGGAGAGAAGGAAAGCAGAGCAGAGAAAATGGTGGGCTGCCGAGCTGAGAAATTTGGAGATGGGCTGGACTTAAAGATGGGCTGAGGGAAGAAGGAATTGGCCCAGAGATAGTTTTCGAATTTTAAAACCTTTCAAAATTTTGCAAAAATTTGGGGCTGTTACATCCTCTCCCCCTTAAAAAGAATCTCGTCCTCGAGATTCAACTTAAGTGGAGATTAGTGTAGTAAAATTTGCTGCATTGCCAATTTGGATGCTAGTGGGAATATTATCGATATCTTGATTCCGAGCGGTATGGCAGATTCCTTATTTGCTATACTTGGTATACCTATCCCATTGTATGGTTCTTATAATTCAATGCATTCACCAACATCAACTATCTGATTATTGAGCCATTGAGGTTCATTTCATTCTTATCCATCAATCTCTCGTTATGTTAATGTAACTTCAGAGCATCATCCAATAATAAGATTGTATATCTAAGTGAAATCCGACAACCTTTCGTGCTTGTCTAATAATCCACCATCTCCATTATTCTGATCATGTCTATGGACTTCATTGTTTAAACTTCAATTCTTGAACCGATACATACCAATGACCTGTTCATGTTCTTACGTAATAATCTAACAATCCAATAACTTCCTTGCCCCTATTGCCTTTTTGGACATTCTATATAATCTAGATATCCCAACAAATTTTCTCATTTGATGAGTCTCGTCATTCTAAATAATCCACCAATCTCGATTATATCAGCAATCACTAAAGATCAATCCATTCCCACGCACTTCTGATTCAAATTCAATCTTTTAAGAAAGCATTCTCTGATGAGGGATTCATCTATCCAAGTAAATTCAGTATCTTCTAAATCTTCCTATGAAATCCAACGTCTCGTTTACCATAATCGTTGTAACTTCTTCTATGAAATCCTATAATTTGACATATCCACCAAATTTTTATTTGCCCCTAGTTTGAATCCAAAGTTATTATAATCTGATTATTGTAGCTAACTTTTTCTACTATTCCTGCAAGTGGGTATATCTACCACAATTCAACTGTCACTCCTAATTTATATCCGGTATGATCTAAATAAAACCCAATATTTCTTGATGCTTGATGCTCTACTATAAACTTCAAAACTTTTCACCTCTTAATTGCTCCAACTAATATCCATCTTATGAATCCAACGTTCAGATCATCCACTAAATTTCGGCTTCACTCCTGTTTTGAACCCAGTTCTCCCGAAAATCCCTTCTACTAAATCGTGAATCCAGGTAAAATCCAATATCCATATATATTCCTTATTGTTCCCTGTTGTTCTTTCCAAAGTCTCATGTAGTCTCCAAATCAATTCATCTTAGTCTTTTGTCTAATCCACCTATATTCCTTCTAATTAACACATCTCAAATTTTCCGATTCTGACATTTCTCTTGAGACTAGGAATTGGTAATTGGATTGCAGCGGTTTTGAAAACTAGAAAGGTAAGTAGGGTTTGGAATATAGACAAGGGTGGAAAGGATATAGAACAAGAATCAAGAAGAAGTCAGGATGGAAAAGAAGGTTTTTATACATAATGTTTAATTTTGAAAACTTAAATAGTTTTGCTCAAGCTGCCAGTATACAGCCTTAATGGCTTATTACACAACTTGGCCATTACATAAACAAACATCATCTACTTGAGGGTCACATCCGCAGACCAAGGATGCCAAGCGGATATTAATGACTAACTACTCGGGCGGTGACCGTAGATTCCTCGGAAGGAAGAATGTTGGTCAGGTTGTTCGTGGTGTACTTTTTATTCTTTTATTGTTTACTCCTAACAACTATTTTGCTTTGCCTTACTAGATTAGCATCTATGCCAACTCTAGACATTGATCTAACTTCAAAATACATTCTTCAAATCTGAACCACTTAATCTCCACCCGCGCAATGTTGTGCCTTCCACCAAATGTTCGCGAGCAAACTAAATTAAATCCAAACTAAGAATTCATGTCCATTGTTGCTCCAGCATTTTCAGCGTTTATTTCTTCTTTCAACAATCCACCAATTCCGGAGCTTTTAGTTAATGACCGTCATCAGCTATTCTATAATTAAGCCTTCAATCTTCACCATCCATTCATCAGTTTGGAACCATATATAATCCAACTAGCTCCTGCATATCACCAAAATTTTCAAACTATATCTCTTAACACTAACACCACTATCCAACCATTATATCCTTAGTGTCTCGTATCTTCTAACAATATATCTTCTTTCTCCTGATCCACCGAATCCATGTCTTGTTGTCTCAGTATTCCCCTTAAGTCCAATAGTAGTGTTGCCATCTCTGCATCCTCTATTATATCATCCATCAATTTATAATCATCTAAATCCAATGGCAATACTTCCGATTTCACTAATATCAAATCACTAAATCAATCTTTGAATCTACTACAAATATTGCTGCTAATGGCAGTTTAGGATCCTTATTACTATTGATCCATGAATACACTAGATCTTCCTACAATGCTTTTATCGTGAACCACATTACATCCCCCCTTTTTTTTTCACCAGATCATAATCATACTCAACTGGTCTGATAATCAATCTCTACTTCTATTAATCATCTTACATTTAAACTCAACACTGAGGAAATTGCCTACTAATGGTAGTTAGGTTCTTAGCTAAGTCAAATAATTCATCACGTCCCATTGTACCTCCTATTAATCCAACTCATCTGACTAATCCACCAAAACTCATAGATCATCTCCGACCTTACTCTCATTTATAAAGATTATCTATGGATACCTGGAGAATAGTCCAACTATTTCTTATAATCCAGTCAAAATCCAAGAATTATATGGTCTCATTATCTGAATGAATTTAACAATCATCTACTCCTTTCTCCAATTCCTTTCCAGTATGGCTCCAATTTCAAGAACATCATTTACCAATAATAGAACCATTTTCCTAAGAGAAATCCGATAAAGCTTTACATTTCTTGAGATTTCTAGAGATCTATAGTCTAATCATTGTGATTAATCTCCTTAGACAAACCTTAGTATCTTGATTACTAGCCAAGGCATCATACCATCTTCCATCTCCGATCATAGCATCAAGGGCTCACATAGACATTCAGATTCCCATTTTCATTTGTAAAGTCTTACTCAATTCCATCCATTCCAATTCTTGCTTTGACCAAAGATCAACTACTTTCTAATAATCCACCGAAATTTGTCATGATCCATCTGTCCTATAGAATTCAACTACTTCGATAGATCTCAAAACCTGAAATTTTTATGGTTTCACCAAAACTTCTCTTCACTATCTACCTTTGACAATAATCTTTGTTCTCCAATGCATTCCCAACTAATACTCCTTGATGGGTTCTATGTATATACTGTCTTGCTTACCTTTTTGGTTATAACCTACGGCAAATTTCTGAATTATGCGTCTACTCGAATTTTTGCAATACCCAACCATGGTTTTAAAAACAAAACATTTCACAGCCACTTCTAGGACAGGTAAGGTAGCATAAGGAAACATGAGAATAGCAATAAAACTTGGAGTTTTCAAAATTCCGATGAATATTATAATACTTTGCAAAACTCGCATCCTAACGCCCAAACTTATACCTAGGGTTACAACCTACAGTCAAACTTGATATTCCTCCAGTTTGCTTGCTGCTGCTAGGGTCATTGTTCTGATTCCCTAGCATTTTTTTGGCTGCTTTACAAATTCTTCTGCATGATTTTTAAACTGTTGATACTTGAGTGAATTCTAGTAGAAAAGTTTATCTTTAGAATAGGTAAGAAAGGAAATTTTATGAAAAGAAATTTCAATTTTGACATTTTGAAGTGTAGATGAGAACCATTCATACGAGAGACAAATTAATTTTAAAACACAAACATAGTTCATTACACGTACTGATTGGTTCATAGCTCACACATAACACACATGATCACAACAACACATTTGAAGAACAACGTCTACGGATAAGGGTAGGTTCTATCTACACTAGCGATATTACTACGACGCGTATACGTCTCACGCTAAGCACTTGAGTCATCTTTTTCCTCCGTCTTTTAGAGCTCTTCGTTCTCTTGCAGAATAAAATGGGAATGGGGATAAGAGAAAGTTATACTGCAACGCCGTTGAAGGTAGAGAACTGCTCTCCTTGAGGCAACCTATCTCATGTCGTTTTCTCTTGTCCAGCATCCCGTGAATATGAAGCTTCCTCTGAACAGCTTGACCTTAACCCATCCTACTAAACAGAATTTTGAAATTTAGCAGAGAGTAGAAAACTTTTTCAAATCAAAACTTTGAAAATGTTTTCATAAGGAAAGATGAGGTAGCAAAGATAAGGATTAGAAAGCAATAGTACTTACATTTTTCGCAAACCTTTTTATTTTATAAATAAGTTTTGTAAGCACTGATCCTAGGCCATCCTACCTTAGGTCTTATCCTACGGTCAAAGCTCAGCTCTGATACCACTCTGGCACGCCCCCAAAATTCGGGGGTCGCGACGTGCCGCCCACGACTGCCCAGGAGTTTCTCAGTCGCGGGGTGTAGAGATGATACATTGCTAGCATCGCATAAAACAGTCCACATATATTACAACACAACAAAATAGGTTTAACACGAGTACATCTTACATATGACTGGAGCGTCTGAGCTCAAAGTTTCATCACAAAAGGAACCTAACCACAGGCTCTTTGAGCATACGGATGAGACCTAAAACTCGTATTCGTCAGCATTGAAATCATCCTCTGCAAGAGGTTCTTCCCAATCATCCTGCATATCTGAATTATGGGTGCAGTAATGAGTACGCGACGTACTCAACAAGCCACAACGGAAAGCCGTAATACTTAACTACATGCATTGAGTTGCAAGGAAGGGTGTAGGGTTTGAATATATATATACCATTTGGTGGATGCTTAACTCTACTTCAACTTAGTATTTGAAAACACACCACTTAAATCGTAAACATAGCAATCTCTTGAGTTTAAGTACCACATCAAGTTACCATCGGATGCCATTCAAACATCACAAGGAAATCCTACTTGTGCTTCGCAACGAGTATCACCTCTCAACACAACTCCATTAACCGGGAGTACGGCGTATTCGAATACCATTTCAATTGACTCTGCAGAGTTGCCCAGCTTTACCCACACGACATCTATACCTCTTTTGTCATGCGCAATTAACACACTCCCACAAGTGTGCCGACAGAGGTAAGATGACAAGGCCTTTTTATCTGCTCTATCTTCTGAAGTTCCTACCCAAGAACACTTCATCACTCGCTCTCCCGGGAGTCTAACAGGCCAATGTTAACTTCAGGATCCGGGATTTGAGTGGGTTCCAGTTGTGAGTTCCCCAACCTGTGGGTCACCACTTTATTTGCTACCGAGAGACATTCCCATTACAGGGAACTGTAGCTAACTTATAGTTGTTCATCGGGTGGAGCAGATGTACTAAGCCGGGCTCGACGAATCGAACATGTGGATGGGCGAATTCATATGTTTCCCACTATGCACAAGGGTCTCGTCCTTAATTGCCCTGAGCGGTAATTCTCCCGATTACCCTCACTTCACGGTCAGGGGAATGGCTGCACATTCAACTCGTGAAGGCCCCACCTCGTGATCCCTACCGTCGGCATTTCCATTTCAGAACTACATCCTCCGAGTTTAATTAACATATCCGACATTGCCATTTTATCGCAAGGACCAAACCCTATGTCGATAATATCTGTGGCTATCCTACAGGTTTTCAAACAATTATGGCTCGCAATTATTGACAGGGCTGTGTAGGTGGTAGGTCATAACTATGTATCATGTCATTCGAAAATACTGCATACGAGATTATCATGCAAAAAGTAATAACTAGACTAGTATCATTACGAGTAATAATATGGCGAGTAGGTTCAACATGAACAAGGTTGTGTTGTGACTTGCCTCCTGCTCCGGGTTCAGTTGAGGGGAAGTCTTCGGGATGTCCTTCACCTTCTGGATCCTGTCCTAGCACCGAATCGCCACTATCGATCCCTAGTTTGCAAGAAATCCAAACACACATGTATAAGTCCGGGCTCCATAAAATGAGCTAGGACATAATATAATTTAATTGAAATAAATACTGAAAATAGTGTTTGGACTGCTCTGGATTGGAACCGAGATGTCGAGGGTCGAAAGAATGGCGAGAATAGATTCTAGGGTTTTCGGACGAAGAATTGGAAAGAAAGGGGTGAAGGTGGTTTTTGAGGATCTTGGGCATTAACAGCAGGAATTGGAATCAAAGGATGGCGTAGATGGATCCGCGTCGTCGAGACGATCGAATCGATGTATAATAGCGATTTTTAGGGTTTTCGGACGAAGGGTTTGCGAATAGGTGGAGGGGATTTTCTAGGGTTTTGGTCCTCAAACAGTAGGAATCTGGATCAACGGATAGCGTAATCAGAACCGCGTCGTCGAGACGATCGAAACGGTGTATCATACCTATTTTTAGGGTTTTCGGATGCTGTAGTAATTAAATAACAGAGAAGAAAAGAAAAATAAAAAGAAAAGGCAAAGGGAGGCGGGCTGGCCGGTGGTTTGCTAATTGGGCTCGGCCTGCGGGGGAAAAGAAAATCAACAGAAAAAAAGAAAGGGCCGGCGGCCTGCTGGGGAGCGGCGCGGCCTGCTAAGGGCACGCGGCCTGCTAAGGCGCGCGGCCTGCTAAGGGAGAGGTGGCGGCCTGCGGGGAGAAGGGGATCGGGGCACCGGCCGAACGGGAAACAGGGGAGGGAGGTTGCCGGCGGCGGGGTGGAGCAATCCCTCGCCGGCGGGCTCGCCGGAGTAAAATCGAAGGGTCCAGGAGCAACTAGAGATGGTGGTGGTTCCATTTTCGGAAGAAAGAGAGGAGTTGTCGTGGGGAATAGGGCTAGCCACGGGGAGGGGCGGCTCGGGTGAGCTCGCCGGAGATGGGGCGGCGGGGAGAAAAGAATGGCGGGCTCGTCGGGGTCCAGAGAGGAGAATGGGGGTGATGGGGAAGCTCAGGAGGAAGAGGGAGTGCTCGGGATCTTGAGGGAGAGGAAGGGGGCACGGCGGTGGCTTCTCGGGTTCTACCTCACCGGAGATGGGAGCGATGGTGGTGAGGTCGCCGGGCTCGGGGGAGAAGAGGAGGAGGCGCGGATGCGCTTGGAAGCTTGAGGAGATGGAGATGGGGCTGGGGATTGAGGGGAGAAGGAGATCGGCGGCAGCGGGATCTGTCGGCTCTCCTTGCCGGAGATGAAGGCGAGGGCGGCGGGGTGGCTTGGGCTCGGGAACGGCGACGGCGAGGTGCGGCGTAGCTCTGGGAAGCGCTACGGTGCTTGGGTCGCTCGTTTGCGTGGAGGAGGCGGAGGGGAGGGGGTTGCGCGCGTGCTCGGAAAGGGGCGAGGCACTCGGTGGCGGCGGCAAGGCACTCGGCTACCACGCCGGAGAGGAAAGGGGAGCGGGGCGGAGCGTGACGGTGGTCTGGACGGCGGCGAAGAGCTCGTGAACGCACTGGCGCGAGAGCGAGAGTGGAAAGGGGGCTCGGGTGCTGCTGGAGAGAAATGGAAAGAGAGGAGGAAGAGAGCTTCGGTAGCTCGATTTTTGAGACTTGCGCGTGCGAAAGAGAGAGAGCAATGGCGAGGTGGCACAACGGCAGCAAGCGGAGGTGCGACAGGAAGAACTTCAGCGCCGCGTGGCTGCTCTCGGCTGCTGCGCTGTCGTGGAGAACGGGAGGAGGGAGAGAAGGAAAGCAGAGCAGAGAAAATGGTGGGCTGCCGAGCTGAGAAATTTGGAGATGGGCTGGACTTAAGATGGGCTGAGGAAGAAGGAATTGGCCCAGAGATAGTTTTCGAATTTTAAAACCTTTCAAAATTTGCAAAAATTTGGGGCTGTTACACATGCAAGGTATGCGCAGAAGGGGGGCAAATGGTGAAGTGATACGAGCAGCATGCAGCTGGGGCACAGTCAGGGAGCAGCAGGCATACAAGAAAAGAAGGCAGCAAAAGATTTTGATTCTTCTGCATTATCCTTTTCTACTATGTAGTGGCTACATATCTCGGTTCACTTCTGGATTTCTTTCTAAACATAAACTTCACTGTTGCTGCTGTTTCCTTTTGCCACCTTTGGTTTTCCTGTTTCATTTGTTCTAGAGTTTTTTAGAGATCACGCATTTGTTCTAGAAATTATTTTTTGAACAACAAACGTTTGTTCTAGCAGTCGTACATGTAAAAACCATTGTCTGAACAAAAAGAGTGGGACCGATTAGTCATACTTATCATTTACACGGTATGGCCTAAGCTGTTTGGTAGCTTCATACCTATGCAAAGAGACACAACCTGAGTCTCACTTCAGCATAAAATTGTTAGTGTCGTTTTAATATCATAAGCACAGTCTTATGCGTGCGATGATTCTTTAGAGGTTTCCTTTCTTTAGAAAGATACAAACCAAGCAGAGATATACAAAGGTTGTTGGTTTTCAACTACATTTTGCTATGCCTAATCTTAGACGCGTCACAATATTTTAGGCATATATTTAGTTTGCACCACAGTTGTAGTTTATCAAACCTTATTACGTATATGGTTCATATGTCATAAACTTAATTTTTTACCAACTCTTGTCACACTTGTGACTAGAATTTTATTAGCCACACTTTTATAACAAACTACACTTTGTCTAAAATTAGTTATGACAAAAATAACTTTGAACCAAACGTATCAATAGTGTCTATGCCTAGCAATATATCTGTACGCATGCTGCTGAAATCATCACAGCGCCAAGTGGAAGCAGTGTTATGCTTCCATAACTTCACACTCTCACATGCATGTGTGCCCCGCTAGCCACAATCCACCTACTCATAGTCATATGCCTTTGAGCCTGTCATCACACATGCTTCCCAGCAGTACTGTTCATTCACCAATACACATCTCCTTACCCCCTCGATAAACCCTCTCAAACACGTCTCTTTCAAAACCCCAAATGTCGCAATCTCATCGAGTGAGGGTTGAAACTAAGGGGCTTGTTTGGAACGAAAAGGTTCTTCAGAGATTCATAAGATTGAATCATGTATATAGGAAATTTTCTCATGAGGCCTTAGAATTCTGGAAATAGGATTAGCATAGAAAATTTCCATCGCTATCCTCCCGTTCCTTCACTTTTCGTAGGAGTTCGAGGCGATAACTCTCATTTTCCGTCCTCTTCTCTCGTTCTAAGAGAGATATTTCCCTTCTAATTTCATGCATTTCCCTGCAGAGCACGCACAAACCTCTTTTGCACAACTTCTAGATTCCCGAGTCAAGCGACGACTACCATAGAATCCTCGTCTCCATGCTAAGGGACATTTCCCTTCACATTCTTGCATTTCCATGCAGCGCACGGACACATTTTTTGGACAATTTCTGGAGTCCCGAGTCAACGGCTACCATACATAGCATAGAGTTGGAAGCTGCAGTAGTGTAGGAAGAAGAATCACCCAACTTTCCCACTAGGAAGGACGAGCATATATAGCCCTGTAGACCTCTAAAGAGGAAGAGAGTACAATCATGCATTCCAAACAAGCCATAAACAATTAGGGCTAGCAGTACGTCCACACATCGTACGGTAATACCTTTGCTTCAACTTTCAAATATAGGTCCCACATAAATAGATGTTGATTCTAGGCTTGTACAAGAATTTTTGCTGAAAATTGATTGGTAACAATTCAATTCCCACAGGAATCGGCAACAGCTCCCGCATTCGACATGGCAACTTATTCCACATTCTACCCTCGTGTAGAAAGATACTTCATCTGTTGATTTGTATGGTCTAGTACAGCAATATATAGCTTATAAATTAATTTCGTTGGAGACATCTTCAAAATATTTTTCTATAGTCAGTAAAAGCTCAATTTATGACAGTCAAGCTTCGCCCCCTAATAAATGAACGGAGAGACTAACAATGAGCAATTACTTAGATATTAATAGAGCTTGGCTTGTCTAATTACTCCATCTCTTTTCTTCTCTTACTTTGATTTCACTATTCTATTCTTTCCCTGCGAAAAATGCATAGGGCCTTAATTATTACGAAACGGGTAGAGTAATTAGCAATGGCCTTGTATGATTGTACTGAAATCAATGCATTTGCTAACAACTGGGCTGACTTCCCATCTCCCCAGCCTAATCACAGTTTCTTTAGATATTCCATGGCTTGTTTCATCATTGTTTAATGATTCCATATATAAAACCATGAGCTAGCAAATCCCCGTACCCCCACCCCCTACCCCCCAAAAAAACCATGAGCTATCTAACTAGGTCTACTCATGCACATTTCTTAAATCGCCTGGGGCATGTGTGCAAGCTCTAATCTAGTGTGCCGACCAAGGTGTTTTTGGGTGTACGTGCAACCAAATTAAAGCAGTTTGTCCCCATGTAAAGCCTTCAGCTGTGATAGGTTCGGACGTGGCCTCGTTTGACCCATCATAGCGTTGTGTTCGTACATACCAGAAATTCCCAGAGCTCGGAAGCGAAAAAAGGCTGATGTCACTAGCACAGTGTCAAGAACCATCAATGCCATTGCTTTGCCAATCTGTGGTAGCAGTAGGGGAGTAGGAGGTGCGACGTCATGTGGTAAAGTGTGCGGCTCGATTTGCATGGGAGGAAAACAAGAGAAGTGGGGGTGGCTGCGTCCGCGCGTGCAGAAATTGGCTCTTCTGCCCCGAGATTTTCATCGCCACCTTCCCCCACAGTTTCTCCAGTCGCTTCGGAGCGTGTTTAATTGTCTATATGAGTTTCTTACCCTAAACCAGCTCAGTTAGGCTCGTTAGAGACAAACCTGTGCAAGCTAAGCAAGGGTGTTTAATTGCCTGCACCCGCTCAACCTCAGTTTGAGATGGTATTTAGTTGTCTGTACCAGGTGGTAGCTAGGTCAGACAGATGTAGGCGCAGTTTGTTTGGTTGTCTGCATTTAGCATGTGTGATAACCTTGCATCACATGTGGTGAAATTATCCACCAGTTCTACCATTCAAATCGTATCTCCCTCCATTTCAATTGTCATTACAACACAAGTACATTATACGTAGCTAGATTAGGCATAAACAATACTAAAATTATTACAAACTATGTTATGATTACACAATCTTTGATCCTACCTAGTGAACTAGTGTCATCACCCTTGATCTCCTTCTAATCAGCTATGATGACAACAACAGTGTAGTAAACTTGAAGTACTCCTCTTCAACCTTCTATCCAGTTGGAAAGCCTTTGTAGCAAGAATTTTTGAAGCCAATGACTTCTTCATGGCACAATTTGCCATGAACCATACACTCCTGGCTTCCTCTCTCTGTAGACCATATACCAGGCCATCTAAATCTAAATAAAGAAACAAGATGAAATGTATGCAAGAGTAGCCTCGGAATTCTTTGGAAAACTATATTCGCATCGTCTCTACCAAGAGGCTCTTTAACACAATACAAAAGACAACAAAAGAGGCAACTGTTCTTATCAGTTTGTTAAAAAAACCAAGAAACAGAATACAACAGGCATATGTTCTTATCGGTGTATCAAAAAAACCCAGCAAAGACAGCACAAGAGGCAACTGTTCTTATCAGATTGTCCAAAAGTACAAGCAAACACGGTACAATTGGCAAGATGGTGCATCATCTTATGTCGTAACACTTAAAACAGTTTATCATTGGCCAACATAGTACATCACATCATCATTTATAACCATGGGACAGAACAAGCAATGATCAAATAAATGTTCGATCATAAGAGACAACTGAAAGTGCATCCTGGCCCTCCTAAGTGGGTTTTAATGATTAATGATAAAATGATTAAGGGAGTAATGTGTGCATCAAGATTTTGATCAGGTATTTAGGCCCTAAGACAAGTTGGAACATATGTTGATGACCCCAAAAATATTGAAAAAGAGATGGCATGGAATCAAGAAGGATAAAGACCTTTTCCAATCCTCCTGGTGATCAAGTGATCACATTGAGTATTACAGTTGTACTATAAAGAGGGAACTAATCAACAGCATGGAAGAATATAACTTGCTAAGTGCTCAATAAAAATCCTTCCGAAAAGTCTTTAGAAAGCTCTCTACACCAAACTTCAATGGTTATCCGGAATGTCCGGACCAATCAGCCGAGTGTCTGAGTGTGTATGTGAGTAGGTTCCGGCATGCTAGGCGTTGACCTAGCCCTCCAAGTGAGGTCCGTCTGGAGTATCCAAAATATTTTAGAACTCCTATCTAGTGGAGTTCCTGCTATCCGTACCTTCCCAGTGAAGTCTATACAGACACTCAAAGTGAAGACAAAGTTTTTGTCCAGAGATCGTTTTTAACCTAGATCTTCCAAGTGAAGGTCATCTAAACTATCCGAAATTCACAAAGTAGTTTTGTCCAGAGTGTTTCCTATTGTCCAGAACTTTCGAGTGAAAGTTTTCCAAATACTACGAATGGCGACAAAGCTTTATACCGAAGCCCTGGCTTCGTCTGGACCTTCCGAGGTAAGTTCATCTAGAACCTTCAAGCCAGATTTAGCCTCTGTCAGAGTGTTTTGTTCCAGCCAGATCTAGTCCAACACTTCTAAGAAACCAATTTGGCTCTAGTTTTGTCTACCCCAGAACCTCCGAGTAGTGATCTTTTAGAACCTCCAAGTCGATTTGTGTTTCAGGACAGAAGGGTTGTTTTCGTTCCTCCGAGTTTTTTCAATCCGGACCCTTCGGGTTTTGGATTTCATGAGGTTTTGTACTGTTTGGTATGTTCGAGCAGTGTTTTCTCTCAAACTAGATGGTGTGTTTGAATCCCGAAACCTCCGAGCGAGGTTGTCTGAAACTTTCTCGTGAGGTTTCTTTGTGAGTAATAGCTAGATTTTTTAGGATACCTTATATAAGCCACCACCCCTCGTGGAGGGAACCCTTCGTTTCGGAAATCCTAAGCTGCATTGTTGCGCTCTTCTCTCTTGTCTTCCAATCCTCCTAGTGATCAAGTGATCACATTGAGTATTACAGTTGTACTATAAAGAGGGAACTAGTCAACAGCATGGAAGAATATAACTTGCTAAGTGCTCAATAAAAATCCTTCTGAAAAGTCTTTAGAAAGCTCTCTACACCAAACTTTAATGGTTATCCGGAATATCGGGACGTCGTCCCTTTCACGCATACGGAGTGTGTTGTGGACCTGGCGTCCATGATCCCGCATGTCCTCATTGCGTTCTCTTTCTCCGTGCTAGCGAGCCAACGCGGTTAGCTGTTGGGCCAGTTCCTCCTCCTTGGCAAGAACGCGGAGCCGAGTGGCCGCTAGCTGCTCAGGAGTCTGCTCTTCGATGGGGACGAGCCGGTCGTCGTTGTCGATCGGTACGTCCGGGTTAGCCATGAAGACCTCCCGAGAAGGATGGTGGCTTCCCGAGCTCTCGAAGTCGTCCGAGTTATGCTCAAGGACAGGTAAGAGAGACTCGATTGCACCAACCAGTCGGGATCCCTGCTCGATGGTTTGGAAATCTATTTTCGAGCAGCAGATCCAACTTCGGTGTAACCTCGTCTTTGGTGAGGGGAGCCGAAGGCGTGGACTCAGGGACGAGTCCGAGTGAAGATGTTGATGAAGCCTTCGTTGATCGGCGGGAAGCCGAGTCGCAGAGGTGAAGCTTGCCGATCTGATCGGCGATGAAATCCAGCTTTTCGAATCGGAAAAGCTGACCTGGATCAGGGACAACGTTCAGGGAAGCGAATCGCATGATGCTACCCGGAACGAAGCCACCGTTGTTGTTGAAGAAACCCTCTGGATCTGTCTGGATGGATCTATGTGCACAGCCCCTACTTGGCGCGCCAACTGTCGGTGTTGTAATCCGGCAATAATGAATGCAGGGTAGCGCACGCACAGCAGATTTAAATGGGTGCACACGGGAGACAAAATTTAGACAGGTTCAGGCCCTCAAGATGAGGTAATACCCTACGTCCTGTGATTGGTATATGATATTGCTTGGATCCCGAGTGCCGCAAGCCTTCGAGAGTAGATCTCAAGGTTGCTAGGGCTATGTGTGTAGGGGAACTTACGAAAGCGTATGAAAACCTAGAGCTCCTCCCGATCGGTGGATCCCTACCAGGCCTTATATAGGCAACCGGGGTAGGGTTACAAGAGTCCCGGATCGGGTTATAGATTGGTTTCGGTTACAACAGAATCTGGGATTGCCGGGTAAGTGCTTATCTCTATCTTGCACTCCAAGTTGATGAGGCGTCCCGTGTAGAAGCCGGACTCCAAGTAGTCGGCCCGGTCCACCCTATGTGCGGAGGGCTGGTATTGTCCTTCTTGACGATACCCGGGTGCTATGTCATCGTCACAAGGTTGGTGCCAAACCTGACGATGCTGAGCTCAGACATGCCAACACCAACTGGCCTAGTGCCGAGGTGCACAGGGTCGGCACCGCAGGTGATGGCACTGATCACTCCTTCCGAGGCGGCATAAGGATGAGGTTTTGACATTAGTGACGACTACCTCGGTGCTAGGCCATCTGGTGTCGACATGTCTGACTTGAGTGCCGAGTCTAGGGGCCAAACAAAATAGTTCCCTAAAGAGGACATTTGTCAATTAGTCCAAAAAGAGTCATGTTGGCTAAATTTTACCCCCTCGGATAGACCACGCACTGCCCAATGCCCATCGAATGGCTATCACACATATGTAGATGATCAACAAACACTCGCACACATTGATTTTTATTTCTAAGACAAATTGCTATGTGAGCTTGTTTTGCTCCCTGCCAAGAAAGCATCAATTTTCTTCTGACCAAACATGTATAGGAATTTTATTTAATTGTTTTCCAGCCAAAATAAAAACAAGGGCTAAAATCCACCCTAGCATCTCTAAATCTAAAGTACACATATCAGTGTTTTTCTCTCTTTTTCAAATATTGTAGCTCTTTTTATCTCATCCCTTACCATCACCTGTAAAACCTAAGGTGACACTAAATAATTACTTTAAAATAAAAAGACACATATTAGGAGACAGAACTTTTACTAAGCTTAGGTGGGCACCTACACTTATATCCCTTAGCACTGGTGCTAGATAATTCATCTCTCCTCTAGCCTCTACTTAGCACCTAGGGGGCATCACCATCCCTAGCACCCGTAATTAAGCGCTAATAAGGGGTTGACGTATTAGCTTTCTCTCTCTATTCTAACTTCCTAGCTACTTTTATCACATCTCTTAGCACCATACGTAGAAGCTAAGTTGTTGGTAAATAGTTGCTCCCTCCATGTAGGTCATTTTAGAATCTCTTGAAGTCAAATATTTTTAGAATATAGAAAAACTTATTTACCAACATCTAAAACACTAAATTGATATTACTAGATTTATTACGATATAAACTTTCATAATGTATACATAGTATTTGAGGCAATATATTTTAATAGAAACTGACAATCAAAGTTTTCCGCTTAAAGACCATGTCAATATCTAAAATGACCTACAATATAGTAACACAGAGGTAGTATATTCAAAAGAAATCACACACACTAAAGAGAAAAAAAACTTAGCATCGTCGCTAAGCTTAGCGGTGTTGCTAAAATTTTTGACCTTAGCATCTAATCCTCACTTCATATAATTGGTGTTAAATAATCTCTCTATCTTTTAGCCTACACTTGCAATTGGGGATGATGGTGCTCTGACAAACACAATTCCTTGCAAACAGCAACGAATAAGTGTTTCCTACACTCGCCAGGACCCTGAATTTTTCTTATTTTTCGATGGAAGAAGATACCCATTACTGAGGTGGAGTAGCTAAATCCCTATGAAAGGATCGTAGGTGCCGACTAGAGGGG
>JAGXJF010005425.1:0-11946 GCA_019208055.1 Stipa capillata
CCGGATCGTCGTACGGAGCCCGCGGCCAATCCCAAGGAATCAGGGGTCTCCTCCAGAGGCTGCATCCACAAACCAGAAGGAATCGTGGGCCTCCGGGAATCCACGGCCCATGCGCTGAGCGAGCACTCGGGGTCCGTCCCCGAGCGCTCGGCGTCCCAGAAGGCGAAGGGCGCGCTCGGGGTCCCCTCCCGAGCGCTCGGCATCTGGGCGGATGTGGGGCCCAGGGGAGCGCTCGGGGTCCGCCCCCCGAGCACTCTCCCTCGGGCTCCCCCTTCAAGGCGCCCCGCGCGGCCCCCCAGCGGGTGCTCCCCGAGCGCTCGGGGTTGCTCAGGGGCGCGTAGAAGACAGCTGGCGCCCCTCCTAGCGAAGGAGGTTGCTCGGGACCGAGTGCCCGGGGGATGACGTGTCCTCTGGTGGGGCCCTCGACCACGCACGTCGTCCAGCGCCAAGCTTCTCCAGCAAGCCTCCGCCCTGGCGGAGGCATTTAATGCCTGTCATTCCGACGGGGAACCCAAAGCCCTGTGAGGGCATGATGACGGTCAGGCCGGGTCCCACCGGTGCAGGCGATAAGCTCTGTTAGCTATCCCTCTCTTTCTCTCTGAGGGGTGGGTCCGGGCTGACAGATTCTTTGACCGACCAAGCGCGCCGCCCCGCACGCCCTGTCGCTGTCAACCTTTTCACCCCATGGGGGACACCGCCGCGCGACCAATTGCGCGGCATGAGAGGCTGACCCAGGGGGCCCGTGAGGGGACGACTTACCAACCCAGTCAGAAGAAACCCCGTAAGTCTCCATCCGCGGGGCCCGCCGAAGGCAAGGGTGTCAGAGCCCCTGCTCCGACACACCGCGAGGCGATGGCCCGGCCGAAAGTCTCAAGTGGGCATTAAATGAAGGTGTGGGCGCTTCCAGTAGCGCCCACGTCGTCTACAGCACGAGTACAGCTCATGTTCTCCTTTGCCGACCTATGTGGTATTCCCCCGAGTATATAAGGGGAGAGCCTAGTCCATGCAAAGGGTTGGCTCTTTTTTCCTAGCTCGTTTTTCATTAGGTTAGATCTCTCTAAGTTGACCCTTATCAAAGAAGCACCGTTCTTCCTCCGGGTTAGAGCTAGAAGAAGAACAGTGCACACCTCTGTAAATCATCATACTTGCCGCATGCGCCTATATACACAAAAAACAAGCAGGACGTAGGGTATTACGTCTTCCGGGGCGGCCTGAACCTGGGTAAATCCTTGCGTCATTACTTCCTTAGCCACCGAGTTTATTCGCTAAACTCTAATCCACCCCAAGGCTCGTAAGAAACTCAATACTCCCCTGGGCCGAACTCAAAAGGGGGTCCCTCCGGACCACCGCTAGAGGCGTCTCTACGCCGACAGCTGGCGCGCCAGGTAGGGGGAGTTTTAGGTTTCCTTCCAACGTGCATCATCCATGTCGGGCAACGGGGAGCTTTCCCCCTCGAAGCGCGACGATCCGCTTAAGAATCCGAGCAGGGCTGGCGGCCCCTCTGCGGTCGACCCCGGGCTTCGGCATGAGTCTCTGGCGGACGAGGGCGCGGGAGGCGCCCATCGGCCTGCCGGCGGTGCCATCCCACCAGTTCGCCGCCAGCTGAATTTCGATCACGCCGGGGAAGCAAGCACGCTCCAGGCGGTCCAAGTCCTTCTCCGGCATCCTCCTGTCCCAGTAGGTGGCGCGTCCCCAATGGGCCCTTGGCTCCAGGACGTGGCCGCCCTGGTCGACACCGCCCACCATCAGGCTGCGGCCCGGAGTTCCTACACCTCCTCGGGGCTATTAGTGCTTAGATCTCCTTCACCGTGGAAGATGGTTGAAGTTTTTCAATGGCCTGAACTTTTTTCGGATGCACTTCGATCCCACGAGTGAAAACAAGGGACCCTACCAGCTTGCTAGAGGCCACTCTGAAAGTACACTTGTTGGGATTTAGCTTTATTCCATTCTTGTTTACATTATTGAAGCTCTCCTGGAGATCTTTCAGATGGTCGGTAGCTACAGTACTTTTCACGACGAGGTCATCTACATAAGCCACAAGGCTTCGCCCAAGTTGGATGCTGAAGGTCTTCTGCATCAAATGTTGGTACGTGGCTCCAGCATTTTTTAGCCCAAACAACATTTCAATGTAGAAATAGACGCCGAAAGAGGTGATGAAGGAAGTCTTCTCTTCATCTTCTCTTGCCATGCCGATCGGATGATAACCCAAATGGGCATCCAGGAAGCTCATCAGTTCACCCCCGTGGTCGAGTCAACAAGTTGATTGATGCAGGGCAAAGAAAAATTGTCTTTGGGACAAGTAATGCTTAAACTGGTAAAATCGATGCACATGAGGCACTTAATTTTTGCTTTCTTGACTAGCACGGGATGCGCAAGCTACTCGGGGTGGTCAACCTCGCCAACAAAGCATGGCTCTAGGAGAGTGTCGAGCTCCATATGGACGAATTCTTGGCGGTCTGGAGAGAACCATCAGAGTTCCTGTTTGATAGGCTTCTTCCGAGGCTAAACTGCTAGGCGGTGCTCAACCAACTCTCTTGGGACTCCAGGCATGTCAGATAACTTACATGCAAAGATGTTCATGTTTTCCTGGAGGAAGGTGATGAGGGTGCCTTCCTATTCTTCACTCAATCCCGAACCAATCGACACGGTCTTGGACTGATCTTTGGGGTTGAGCGGTACCAGCTTGACCTCCTTAGCAGGCTGAGGGTTGGCTCCCATTTTACCTGTCATAATTCTACCCTAAAGCAAATTATTTTAGAGGAAGCTAATTGATGAGTTCGAGGAACTTACAGTCACACACAAGAGACACCACCTTGTCGCCCAACATGGCTATCACACCCTTCAGGCTAGGAATCTCGACCATTTGGTAAGCGTGATGAGTTGCTGCCATGAATTTGGTTAGAGAAGGTCTACCCAAAATCACATCATAAGCAAAGTCAAAGTCAACCACCTCAAAATTGATCAACTCCATGCCAAAATTCTTTGGGTTACCGAAATTTACTAGTAGAACAACTTGCCCTAACAGTGTCATAGAGGACCTCAGTACTATCCCATAAAAGAGACTGTTTACAGGTTTAATCTTTGAATGAGGATTTACATCTCATCCAGGGCGCTGATAGACAGAAGATCCAAGGTGCTCCCACTGTCTATTAGGACCCTTCCTACTCTATAGTTACCAATAGTGGACTAGCAGGAGTTTTGGGTAGCAATAGTACCTTTTGGGCAGTTGTCCTTGTCAAAAGTCAGGGAGGTCTCCAACTACTTGGGGTATTCTGGTTGTCTTGGTGGTAGTGGCTCAACGCGGTTGACCTCTTAAGCTGGAGGTGTCACTGTAGCTGCCACCAGCAGCTTATGGTTTGGACAGATCATTATCTCTTCTCTCGTTTCTTGCCGGTTGCCTATTTTGATGCCTCTTTATCCAATGATATGGTTTGTCGGCAAATTTCTAAATTGATTAGCATATTGGACCTAGATTAGCTGGATAATTACATGGAAGCTAATCTGATTTAATTTGATCATGGTTGTGCCTACTCCCCATTCTTTCTTCATATATCGTGACGCCTTATAATTTTTTGCCTAATCATAGTTGCCTTTTATAAAGAATTTCAATCCAAAGGTTAGCTTTTCATTTTTTATTAAGATCAAAACCAGTTCTTTGGTCTCTTTAGATTGATCTCCAAAATAAATATTGCATTTACTGTGCTTAACCACCATTTCTTTCTTGAGAATTGTGCATTTTCAGGTTTGCATGGAGATAAGAAGGAGATTAACAAGATTGAGAGGACGTTTGTAATATTGCATCTCCTGTGCTTAACCACCATTTCTTTGTTGAGAATTGTGCATTTTCAGGTTTGCATGGAGATAAGGAGATTAACAAAATTGAGAGGACGTTTGTAATATTGCATCTCCTATAATGGTTCATCGTAATCCATTCTTGTAAATGAGAAATTCTTGTAATTATTACTTTATTATTCAATTAGTTCTAGAATGAACATTTGAATCCTGTATGATTTATTTCAAATATTAATATACTATAATTGAACATTAGTGCATTGTAATTTATAATTTATTTTAATACTTTTATAATTTAATCCTAATATTATTTAACCTGTATGTGAATATTCAAACAATTATATATATTGTATTGGATATTTCTTATATGCTAATTCTTACTTAACCATATATTGACTATTCATCTAATAACACATCATTATATCTATATTTTTGAATTCTAAGAAAATTTAAATTTACCCAAATTTTCATGCATATATGCGACTGATGCACAACACAAGTTCCCAAACCCCTTTATTTAATGTTAGCGGAAACTAGGGTTCTCACAACCGCAAGCTGGAGACATTTACTCCTGGCTGCTCGACATCGTGCGGGAAACCTCTTCCACACGACGATGAATTCTGTTAAGGATAAACCAAAACGGTTAATCCATGCTTAAACAGCAACCGCTGTGCAGTTGCTAATTTGGCAACTACCATCTCCTCCGAACAACTGCAACCTTTGTAATCTATATAAATGGATCATTCATCAATAAAGTTTTACACTTGAGCCTTACTGTTCATTCTCAGTTCATTCTTTTCCTCTGAGATTTCCCGAGTTCAAACACGTTATCAGTCACTTTAGTTCTACCGTGAGCAAATAGAAGAACCGAAGAACAAAAAGAACCAGAAAAAAGGTGAGAAATTCATCTTCCCTGGGGTTTGGTCTCTCTGTTCCTTCGTTTTCTTTGGGTGGCCGGCCATCGCCGCCCGCTTGGCGCAGCGCCATGGCGCCTTGGCGCCGGTGCTGCCTCGCGCGGCCGCCTCCGCCGTGGACATTTCAGCCGTCGCCGCTGTCGTGGACGCCTCCACCGAAGGCGCCGCCCTTCGCCCCGCGCCCGCCGGTCCACGCGCGTCTCCTCGCCCGGTCGCCGCGGCCCCGCCCGGTGGCCGCCGTCGCCGCCAGGCACGGGAAGGCGGCCCTCGGGCCGCCACCAGCCACTGGCCTCCGCGCCGTGGCCGCCGCCGCTAGCTGCCGCCTCGCGTGGCCGCCGCCTCCCGGCCGCGCCCGCCGTGGCCGCTTCACCGCGCGGCCGCCCGCGCCGGCCGCCCGCACCGGCTCCCCGCGCCGCCCGCCGGCCCTCCGCGCCACACCGCGTGGCCGCCGCCTTCGCCGCGCCTCAAGGAGCCGCCGCCGGCCCTCCGGTCCGCCGCCCGGCCCCGCGCCGTGCGTCGCCGTGGCCGTGCGGGCCGTCGCCCAGCGCCGCGCCGCCGCCGTCGGGGCTGTCGTGGATCTCGCCGCCCGTCGCGGCCCCGTCCCGTGCACCGCCGCCGCCTGCTGCCGGCCCCGTCCCGCGAGCCACCGCCGCGCCCCGTCGCGGTCCCCGTCCCGCGCTCCGCCGCCGCGCATGGCCGCCGCCGCGCCCGCCGCTGTGGCCGACGCCACCACAGCTGCCGCTCGGCCCCCGTGCCCGCCGGCACCTCCAGCCGCCGGCTCCCCGTGGCCGCCGGCTCCTGAGCCCGCCGGCTTCCCGCGCGCGGCGCCGGTGAGGGGGCTCGGCCTCCCCATGGCCGCCGCCGCCGCCTGCCGTCGGGTGGGTTCGGGTGTGCCGGTTAGGGATTCCCTAACCGCCCCCCTCCCCCCCCCCATATACCCCTTATGGCCGGATGGGCCTTTAGCAGGCTTCCTCGGTCCATGGCGGCGGGTGGGCTTCTAACGGGCCTCAAGGCCCATTGCGGCCTGTGAACTGAAATCAGTTCAGCTATTTTGCGCAAAATAGTCCTTTATCAATATACCTAGCAGTATTTTTCTTCTGTCTAGGCCCTTTTTAATTACAGTATTTCCCTTTTAAGTACTGTATTGCTGTTGAATACCCTGTATTCCAGCATTTCTTATGATGCAATATATTTCCATGTTTTCCCACATGTCGAGATCAATTGCGTCCAATATTTGCAATCGAAATTTTCAATCTCTTGCAAAATTAAAATAGATTCACCTTAATTAAGTCCTTTGACTTAATACGAGCAGGAATCAAATTGCAAAATTCAAGGTGATTTTCTCCAAATAAAGTAATGACATACGGCGTTAGGTATATGAGTGTCTACTGATTTTATATCAGATTACACTCGAGTATCTACTGATTTTAATCAGATTATACTCCCTAAGCGCCATATGACATTAGGTATTGTTTACAGCGTAATTTGGCTTGAAGGTTTATTCCGTGGGCCAAAATTAAGTATTAGGTTTGCTGGAAGTTGAGATGATGAAACTAACAGTATGGATGCAGCATTTACTCTTAGATGCAGGATTAATACAGCCGAGTGGCCTGGACGCTCGCGGTATACTTGATACCGAGTGCTCGCGGCATTTTCGAGTGCCCCCGAGTGCTCACTGCATCCCGAGTAGTCATCATATCCCAAGTGCGAAGGTGCTCGCAGAAGTTCCCGAAGACCCAAGCAGTTGGAGGTGTCCCCGAGCGCCCACGCCCCGAGCACTACGCCATCAAGTCACGAGCGGTACCTCTGGGTATTCAACAGTGGCAGCCCCGAGCAACATCGACCCCGAGTACTGGTGATACCGAGTGGCCCAGCCCCGAGAAGGTCTCCAGCCCCGAGGGGTTTTTTCCCGAGTACTCGGCCGACTCCCGAGCGGTACAAAGTTCATCCCGAGTAGTCCGAGTTCGTCCCCGAGCACTCGGCGGATTCCCGAGCGGTCCAAGTTCGTCCCCGAGCACCCGCGAAGGACCATCTTCAGCAAGTCTGAATTGTAGTACTATCCTTCAAGACTTACCCGACGCCAGAGACTTCAGCTTGAGGCGCAAGAAACGCGGCGAGGCAATCAAGGAGAGTCCTACAAGATTTGGAAGTCTATCCAGTTTGTTAAAATCATCCAACAATCGATCAAATCAATCTTTTATCTTTTATCTTTTACCTTTTCTTAGTAGTAGATCTTTGCTGTTTTGCGCTGTAAAACAGTCGGTTCTTCCTCACGTAAGTAGGAAGATCTTTGTTGCTTTGCTCGGAAAGCAATCGCTCGTCGTACGCGTAAGTGCGATAGTTATCCTTTGTTGCTTTGCTCGAAAAGCATCCGGTTATCGCACACGTAAGTGCGGTTGGCGACTCCCATCACCTAGGTGTTCCACGGATCCAATTTCGTGCGAACACAATTGGCGACTCCGCTGGGGAGAGAAGCAAAGATTACCCGATGAATCCCGACTCCAAAGACGGAAGCATCGTCAACCCGGAGAACATCATCGCCGTCACGCTCGACGATCTATCTGAAGATGAACGGCGGGAGATTGAACGACAACTTGAAGAGGAGCAGGCGGAGCGACTCCGGCAAAAGTTGGCCGGCTACCAGAAGACGAGAAACGGCGTCATCAAAAAGGTAGTCGTGCCGAGTCCACCTCCTGCGCCCAAACCCGAGGTGAGTAAACCGACTAGTCCTGATGAAATCGCTAATCTAATTGACGTGTCGGTAGCCAGCAGGTATGGCACCGAGATGGATAAATCGGCGCAATTATTCGCTCGAGTAGTGAATAGCCGATTTGACGAGTTGAAAGAACAGCTCGCTAAAGATTTGCAGAATAGTCTGCCGGGTCAGGTTAGATCTACAGCCCTACAAGTCAATAACGATCATCGGAATAAGCAGCCGATGTACCCTGACCATGACAGAGTCGATCATCGGGTAGAAGTCGCCCCCGTGATCACGACTTCTGTCAATCCGACTTCGGTACCCCAGAGTTCTTCCAACAACGACCGAAGTCTAAGCCTTAGCGCGAATATCCCACAACCATACTACCAAACAGTCGCGTACAGCACACCACCTATCCCACCGCTCGGTACCGGAGTCCCCCATGGGCCGGTTCCAGAAACATATTTTAACTCGCAGCAAGTCCAACCCGAGTTACCCCAGCCGACTTCGCGTACCCCGCTGTGCGATATGAGCTTTAAGGACCAACTCTCCGCAGTGCTCAGAGAACTCGGCGTAATACCTAAAGATGGCTCTCGGGGTTACCTAAAGCCATACCCCGAGTGCTATGACACAATGCCGTACCCCCGCGGGTTTAGAATTCCTGATTTTGTCAAATTCACAGGGGAAGACAATAGGTCGACTTTCGAGCATATAGGGCAATTCTTAGCACAGAGTAGTGAAGTCGGCACGTCGGATATCTACAGAATAAAACTTTTTCCCTTGTCATTGTCGGGTACTGCCTTCACTTGGTTCACCTCGCTTGCCCCTAGGTCTATTACGTCCTGGGCAGATCTAGAACGGCAGTTCCACGATTACTTTTACGGTGGTGAGACCGAGCTCAGGCTCTCGGATCTGACGATGGTTAAACAAAAGTACAACGAGCCGGTCTGTGATTACATTAGAAGATTCAGAGAGGTTAAGAACAAGTGCTTTAGTTTAACTATAAACGAAAAAGATCTTGCCGACCTTGCTTTTTCAGGTTTGCTCGCCCATATTAAGGACAGATTAGAGGGCCAAGAATTCCTAACCATTAGCCAAGTCGCTCAGAGGGCTGTAGCACAAGAGAACCGCGCTAAGGACGTCAAAACATACAGCCGGTTCGGAGATGCTAAGGGCAAAGCCAAAGAAAAATCGGCAATCAATGTCATAACGTACGAAAACAGCTCGGACAGCGAGGACGACGCTGACATATGCATTGCCGAGTGGGTTAATACTCCCAAGTCAAAACCATTTGCTTGTCCAGCTCTTAAACCTACACCCACTCGGAAAGAGGAGATGCGGTACACTTTCGACATTAGTAAATGCGACAAAATCTTTGACATGCTCCTGCAGGGGAATATGATCCGAGTAAGGGAAGGGCACGTGTTCCCGTCGGCGAACGAATTGGGCAAAAGAGCATATTGTAAGTGGCATAACTCTTTTTCTCATGCTACTAACGACTGCAATGTGTTTCGCCGACAGGTGCAATCGGCCATCAACGACGGACGATTGACGTTTGCTCAAAGCTCCAAGATGAAGCTCGACAGTGATCCTTTTCCAATCAACGTGATTGATTTGGAGAAGAAGAAAGTACTGATTCGGTCACATCAGGCCGAGTCCACAAAAGGAAAGAACGTCATTGTTGACGACAATGCTGCTCCAAAGATGATCAAGTCGAGTCCCTCTCCTACTCCGAAAACAACCAACTCGAACTCCTCGCCGACTCCAAAAATGATCAAGCCAAAGAATCCAGAAGTCGGCGTCTGGAAGATTGATCGAGGGAAGAGTCAGCCCGCGAGGCCAAAGCCGACAGTGAAACAATTGCTGAACAAATACACAACCAACAATGTGTTCACTCGGCTTGGAGGAGCCAAGCGCCCCAGGTCTCCTCCCCGACAAGGTTTCGGTGGTTCCGAGTACTGGCAGGGGGGCCCATACGTGCAACCACCATACTTTGCAACAGGTCCGGCGTACTGGGGAGGCGCACACACTTTATACCCACAGTGCCCTCCATGGGGTTTCAACCCTTGGGCGCCGCATCCGGCTGGACCACTCGGCATGTTTCAGCCGAACTGGATCCCGTCTTGTCGGCGGAATGGGGCCCAGGGTACCCCTAACCGCCGGCGGAGGCCAACCGGATGCCGCAGAGGGTGACGCGTGGCGCTCCGGTCGCTGGGGCCTTGGGCCCCACCCGGATCGTCGTACGGAGCCCGCGGCCAATCCCAAGGAACCAGGGTTCTCCTCCAGAGGCTGCATCCGCAAACCAGAAGGAATCGTGGGCCTCCGGGAATCCACGGCCCATGCGCTGAGCGAGCACTCGGGGTCCGTCCCCGAGCGCTCGGCGTCCCAGAAGGCGAAGGGCGCGCTCGGGGTCCCCTCCCGAGCGCTCGGCATCTTGGCAGATGTGGGGCCCAGGGGAGCGCTCGGGGTCCGCCCCCCGAGCACTCTCCCTCGGGCTCCCCCTTCAAGGCGCCCCGAGCGGCCCCCCCAGCGGGTGCTCCCCGAGCGCTCGGGGTTGCTCAGGGGCGCGTAGAAGACAACTGGCGCCCCTCCTAGCGAAGGAGGTCACTCGGGACCGAGTGCCCGGGGGATGACGTGTCCTCTGGTGGGGCCCTCGTCCATGCACGTCGTCCGGCGCCAAGCTTCTCCAGCAAGCCTCCGCCCTGGCGGAGGCATTTAATGCCTGTCATTCCGACGGGGAACCCAAAGCCCTGTGAGGGCATGATGACGATCAGGCCGGGTCCCACCGGTGCAGGCGATAAGCTCTGTGAGCTATCCCTCTCTCTCTCTGAGGGGTGGGCCTGGGCTGACAGATTCTTTGACCGACCAAGCGCGCCGCCTCGCACGCCCTGTCGCTGTCAACCTTTTTACCCCATGGGGGACGCCGCCGCGCGATCAATTGCGCGGCATGAGAGGCTGACCTATGGGGCCCGCGAGAGGACGTCTTACCAACCCAGTCAGAAGAAACCCCGTAAGTCTCCGTCTGCGGGGCCCGCCGAAGGCAAAGGTGTCAGAGCCCCTGCTCCGACACACCGCGAGGCGATGGCCCGGCCGAAAGTCTCAAGTGGGCATTAAATGAAGGTGTGGGCGCTTCCAGTAGCGCCCACGTCGTCTACAGCACGAGTACAGCTCATGTTCTCCTTTGCCGACCTATGTGGTATTCCCCCGAGTATATAAGGGGAGAGCCTGGTCCATGCAAAGGGTTGGATTTTTTTGTCCTAGGTTAGATCTCTCTAAGTTTACTCCTTATCGAAGAAGCACCGTTCTTCCTCCGGGCCAGAGCTAGAAGAAGAACAGTGCGTACCTCTGTAACTCATCGTACTTGCCACATACACCCATATATACAAAAAACAAGCAGGACGTAGGGTATTACGCCTTCCGGGGCGGCCTGAACCTGGGAAAATCCTTGCGTCATTTCATTCTGAGCCACCGAGTTTACTAGCCAAACTCCGATAGCCACCGGGGTTCGGAAGGAACTCAATACTCCCCTGGGCCGAACTCAAAAGGGGGTCCCCCCGGACCACCGCTAGAGGAGTCTCTACGCCGACAGCTGGCGCGCTAGGTAGGGGGAGTTTTAGGTTTTCTTCCAACGTGCATCATCCATGTCGGGCAACGGGGAGCTTTCCCCCTCGAAGCGCGACGATCCGCTTAAGAATCCGAACAAGGCTGGCGGCCCCTCTGCGGTCGACCCCCGGGCTTCGGCATGAGTCTCTGGCGGACGAGGGCGCGGGAGGCACCCATCGGCCTGCCGGCGGTGCCATCCCACCAGTTCGCCGCCAGCTGAATTTCGATCATGCCGGGGAAGCAAGCACGCTCCAGGCGGTCCAAGTCCTTCTCTGGCATCCTCCTGTCCCAGTAGGTGGCGCGTCCCCAATGGGCCCTTGGCTCCAGGACGTGGCCGCCCTGGTCGACACACCGCCCGCCATCAGGCTGCGGCCCGGAGTTCCTACACCTCCTCGGGGCGCGGGAACTCCCACATCACTCCTTCAGCGGCCGCGCCGCCGTACCCTCCGCGTGACGATGCGCGGGGTCGTCGCGGCAAATCACCCCAGTCGGTCGCCTCCCCTTCTCAGGGGGGCGCTCCGGATCTTCGTCATCACCTTAACAGGCAGAGGGAAAATGAAGATGCTCGCGTCGTCATCGAGCGCCAGCGCGAGGTCAGGGCCGAGGAAGGCCAATCTTCCTCCGCTCCTGTCGCCGACCGTACACGCTCCGTGGCACGCGCCGTCGCCCATCCGGGCGCGAAGCCTACCACCCCACTCTACGGAGCGGGCTGCCAGGCCTTCACCGCAGATCTGCGTCGCGTCACCTGGCCGACTAAGTTTCGGCCGGAGTTGCCGCAGAAGTACGACGGCTCCTTCCACCCGGAGGAGTTTCTGCAGATCTACACCACGCCGTCCAGGCCGTAAATGGAGACGAGAGGGTCATGGCCAACTGGTTCCCTATGGCCTTGAAGGGCTCTGCCCGTTCTTGGCTCATGAACCTCCCTCACGGCTCCATCCG
>JAGXJF010005428.1:0-86522 GCA_019208055.1 Stipa capillata
GCCTCGCCGGGCGGGCCCCCGCCACTGAGCTGCCGGGGTAGCTTCGCCTGCGCTTCTCCCCCAGCGCCGGTTCGGCCTCGCCGGTGGGCCGCGCCGCAGCCGGAGCTCCGCTCTGCGCAGCCACCGGGGCTCCGCTTTGCGCCGCCTCGGCTGCAATCGTCCACGCCGGCCTCGCCCCACGCCGGCTCCGGTCCGCTGCCGGGTGGGGACCCGCGCTGCGACTACTCCGGGGACCCTTCCCGCATCTGCGCGGGAGCTCGCGCCACCACTGCCTGGGAAGCCCGCGTCCCTGTTTCGCTACTTCGGGAACTCACGCCGCGCCGCTGCCGTACTTTATTGCCACCGTTTCGCTCGTGCAGGATGCTGGGAACGAGGGCACCGCCACCGGAGCTCCGCCTCCAGCTGCCCCCGACAATTGCCTCGACCCCCTTGTTGTGCGGTCGCTGTTGCTTAAGGGTAACGGCACCTTCATTTTGTCTCGATCTACTTTTCTTTTCGCCGCATGAGCATCTTCAACTGCGTGTGTTTTATTTTTGATGTAGTATGCTGGGATGTATGAGATGAACTTGTGTATGTAAAATGAACTGTTATGGCATATTGCTGTTTCCCTTGGATGAAAAGTGCAGCACGTAGATGAACTTGTACAAACATTTTCTGTTTATTATGTATGAGGTGGGCTCGACATATTTTTATTATGATGCATGAGATGGACTGCTACCGCATTTTTATTATAATGCATGAGATGGACTGCTACTGTATTTGCTGGCGGATGCGGCTGCTTTTCTCACATCGTTGCACCTTGGTCGCGTATCTTGTAAGTGGATTGTTAGCCTCTCGGGTAGGCGATACGAGAGTCGCACGTCGTCGCACGTGTAGACGCTCCTCTCTTTTCTTGCTTTTCGCTCCTCTCTTTTCTTGCTTTTTGCCATGTTTGTACAATCCGATCTGAGCGATGTAGTCTTGTCAACACTGCGCGTATGTGTCCTCGTCGCCGTGCTTGTCCCTTTAGTGTGATTGACGAGGTCATGTTTGTAAATGCCATGGTAACGTGGTATTCATATATGCCTAAACCGCTGGACATGATGTGTGACTTCTCTCGTTTCCTCAGTTTCTCCCCCTCTTCTTTTTTTGCAGGGACTCAGTAGGTTCGACAGCTTTTGCCTCTCTCTAACTTGTGATATTTGGAATCGACTGGCGAGGAGATAGTGACGGGACCTGTCACAGCGACCGCGTCACATCGACCGCGGTCCCGTTCACTCAAGATCCCTGTGACATTTCGGGGCGATGTGGAGGGCACGCTGGCGAGGAGATAGTGACAGGACCCGTCGCAGTGACCGCGTCGCATCGACTGCGGTCCCGTTCACTCAAGACCCCCGTGACATTCCGGGGCAATGTGGAGGGCGCACTGGCGAGGAGATAGTGACGGGACCCATCGCAGTGACCGCGTCGCATCGACCATGGTCCTGTTCGCTCAAGACAGCGGGGCTCGCCGTATCAGCTGTAGCCCTGTCTGGCACGGATGGCCTTCGAGGTCTTCACCATGGGAGCAGTAGAGGAGCAGACGTGACAAGATAGTGACGGGACCCGTCGCAGCGACCGCGTCGCATCGACCGTGGTCCCTTTTGCTCAAGACCGCCGTGGCCACTTGGGCGACACGGAGGGCGTGCTGGCGAGGCCTCCTGCTTGGGCCGTGGGGAGCGAGGTGACGCAAGGCGCGGGCGGTTTTCGAGGTCTCCGTCGCGGGAGCAGTAGAGGAGCGGACGTGACAGGGATGGCCTTCCTTGCTGAGGTTGCAGTATGACCAGGCATCACAGGCTCCGCCATGATGGAGCGCCGAGGTCGACGCCACGACAGAGTTGCCACGATGGAGCGTCGAGATCGACGCCATGACGGAGCGCCGGGCTCGATGCCACGACGGAGTGGCAAGGTCGACGCAGACGCCGCGACGGAGCGCCACAATGGAGCGCCGAGGCCGACGCCACGACAGAGCGCCGGGCTCAATGCCGCGACGGAGCGGCAAGGTCAACGCAGACGCCGCGACGAAGCGCCACAATGGAGCGCCGAGGGTCGACGCCACGACAGAGCGCCGGGCTACGCCACGACGGAGTACCGAGGTCGACGCGGCAACGGAGCGCCGAGGTTGACACCGTGACAGAGATGCCACGACGGAGACGCTACGATGGAGCGCCGAGGTCGACGCCGTGATGGAGCTGCCACGACGGAGCGGCAAGGTCGATGGAGACGCCGTGATGGAGCGCCAACCTTGACAGAGATGCCGCGATGGAGCACCAAGGCCAACACAGCGATGGAGCGCCAAGGTTGACGGAGACGCTGTGACGGAGCACCGAGACCGACGCCGCGACGGAGCGCCAAGGTTAACGGAGACGCCGCGACGAAGTGCCGAGGTCAACGCAGCGATGGAGCGCCACGCCGGATGCCGCGTCGGACACCGCGATGGTGGAGCGCCGCGGTTGACGCCGCGACGGAGCACCGCGGTTGACGCCGCTACGGAGCGCCGAGGTCACCATAGCGATGGAGCGCCAAGGTTGACGGAGACGCTGCGACGGAGCGCCGAGGCTGACGCCACGATGGAGTTGCCACGATGGAGCACCGAGGTCGATGCCGCGACGGGGAGGCCATGACGGAGACGCCGTGACGGAGTGCCGAGGTCGACACGGCGACAGAGTGCCAACGTTGATGGAGACGCTGCGACGAAGCGCCGAAGTCGACGCCGTGACGGAGTTGCCATGACAGAGCGGCAAGGTCGATGGAGACGCCGTGACGGAGCGCCGAGATCGATGCCACGACGGAGCGCCAAGGTTGACGGAGACTCTGCGACGGAGCGCCGAGGCCGGCGCCACGACGGAGTTGCCACGACGGAGCGCCGAGGTCGATGCCGCGACGGAGAGGCAACGACGGAAACGCCACGACGGAGTGCCGAGGTCGACACCCGCGACGGAGCGCCAAGGTTGACGGAGACGCCGCGATGGAGCGCCGAGGCCGACACCGCGACGGAGCGCCCAGGTCGACGGAGACGCCGCGATGGAGCGCCGAGGTCAACACAGCGATGGAGCGCCACACCGGATGCCGCATCGGACACTGTGACGGTGGAGCGCCGCGGTCGACGCCGCGACGGAGCGCCGAGGTCGACGCCGCGATGGAGCGCCGAGGTCGACGCCGCGACGGAGCGCCGAGGTCGACGCCGTGACGGAGCGCCAAGCTTGACGGAGACGCTGCGACGGAGCGCCGAGGAGTCAACATCGTGGCATCTTGGCTTCATGCGGCATCACTGCTTGCCCGTGGGTACTCCGGTGACGTAGTCCCTTGCGATGTTGTTCGTGGTACTTGGTACCTTGCAGGGTGGCATAGTCCCTTGCGATGTTGAGAATGGTACCGGGTACCTTGCGTCCCAATCAAATAAACTTCGCGTCCCCCGGCGTGGCAGGTAGCGCAAGTAGTCGTCTTCTAGCCCTAAGCTTTTCCTCCTGTATCAAATAGTCGGGTACTGATGTCAAGAAAAGGATTGACATGCGGCAACGTGCGTACCGGGTCCTTGCCCAAAAAAGAAGCGAAACACTCAGAGATAGGCGCACGGCGACATGTGCATCGGGCCTTTCTTGGCTAGCAAGACGGCTCATGCGGGGGAGCGACAATACTCGACTCACATGGGGGAGATGTTTCTTCCCAGCCAATGCAAGGAGGCCTTTTACTCGACTCGCGTGGGGGACGGGCTGCATCCCGGCACACACGAGGAGGTTTGGGTGCTCGGCTCACGTGGGGGAGTTGCTTCTTCCCAGCCAACGCGAGGAGGCTTTGCGCTCGACTCGTGCGGGGGAGATGGGGCTTCCCAGCGCACACGAGGAGATTCAAGTGCTCGACTCACGCGGGGAAAATGGTTCTTCCCGGCCAACGTGAGGAGGCTTTTTACTCGACTCATGCGGGGGTGATAGGGCTTCCCAGCGCACACGAGGAGGTTTAGGTGCTCGACTCGCGCGGGGGAGGTGGATCCTTCCGGCCAACGCAAGGAGGCTTTTGACTCGACTCATGCGGGGGAGATGGGGCTTCCCAGCGCACACGAGGAGTTTTAGGTGCTCGACTCGTGCGGGGGAGATGAGGCTTCCCAGCGCACACGAGGAGGTTTTGGGTGACGATACTGAAAATGAGCCCCTTGCATGTTGTTCCCAAGCTTGGGCGCCGAAGGAACAAGCCAGCAGGTGGGCGGCCACGTGTCGAGCGGTGTCGATGGCACGACGGAGTGCCGAAGTCGACGTCGTGACACGCTGTCTAGGTCAGTGTCACGACGGAGGGGCGAGGTCGACTCCGTGACGGAGTGCCGAAGTCGACGCCGCGGTGGACCGTAGAGGTCGATACCGCGATGGAGACGCGAGGTCGACTCCGTGACGGAGTGTCGCAGTCAACGCCGCGGCGGACTGTAGAGGTCGACACCGTGACGGAAGGGCGAGGTTGACTCCGTGACGGAGTGCTGAAATCGACGCCGTGGCGGTCCGTAGAGGTCAACATCACGGTGGAGGGGCGAGGTCAACTCCGTGACGGAGCGCCGAAGTTGACACCGCAGCGGACCGTAGAGGTCGACACTGCGACGGAGTGTCGAAGTCGACGCTGCGGCGGACCGTAGAGGTTGACACCGCGACAGAGTGCCGAAGTCGACGTCGCGGCGGACCGTACAGGTCGACACCGTGACGGAGACTCCGTGAAGGAGTGCCGAAGTCGACGCCGCAGCAGACCGTAGAGGTCGATACCGCGACGAAGGGGCAAGGTCTACTCTGTGACGGAGTGCCAAAGTCCCTGCCGCGGTGGACCGTAGAGGTCGACATCGCGACGGAGGGGCGAGGTCGACTCCGTGACGGAGACACCGCAACGGAGATGCCGAGGTCGACGCCGTGACGGGGAGCCGAGCTGGACGCTGCGACACCGGCGCGTGCCGTCCTTCAGGTCGTCGCTCTCATGCCCGTTGCGGTGGTGGCCATGGCCTTCCACTTCGTTCTTCCTCACTTCTTAGGTGGAATAGCTCGATCGTCCTGTGGGCTGACGGTGGCGTCTTCGCGCTCCCGGTGGCGACTGCGGTCTTTGTCACACGGCTTCTTGCTAGCTTCCCACAGACGGCGCCAACTGTCGTAGCAACGAGACTAGACAATGAACTTGTGGCACCCCCGCACGGCTCCACGGACCTACGAGGGTTGCATGGGAAGCTACGTCATGAAGACACCGCTGTCGCGCACGCGGGATACCCGACGCGAAGCCGCTCGAACTCGCTGCGATGTTGCAAACTAGAGGAGAGGAGGTGCAAGCAAACCGGTATTGCAGAATTTCTGGATCCCCCCAAATGGAAGGGGTATCCCTCTATTTATAGGGAGAATGGAGGGGTAGGGGAGATTACAGGAATGCCCTTAGGCATTTTACAATCATGCCCCTAGATGTACCAATGCCCCTGGGGACGTGTAGGTCTTTTCCTTCGGGAATATTCCGGGAATATCCCGTGGGTCCCGCCTGTCATGCACGAACTTGTCACGGTCATGGACTCGGTGTCGCGCGGTCTTGGCGTCGCGACGAGGTTGGTGTTGTCGCGGAGTCGACGTCGCGCGGTCTTGGCGTCGCGATCCCGTTAAATGCTATCTGTAGTAGTGTGATGGAGTGCTGAAGTCCCTGCCGCGGCGGACCGTAGAGGTCGACATCGCGACGGAGGGGCGAGGTCGACTCCGTGACGGAGACACCGCAACGGAGATGCCGAGGTCGACGCCATGATGGGGAGCCGAGTTGGATGCTGCGACACCGGCGCGTGCCGTCCTTCAGGTCGTCACTCTCGTGCCCGTTGCGGTGGTGGCCGTGGCCTTCCACTTTGTCTTCCTCACTTCTTAGGTGGAATAGCTCGATCGTCCTGCGGGCTGACGGTGGCATCTTCGCGCTCCCGGTGGCGACTGCGGTCTTCGTCACACGGCTTCTTGCTAGCTTCCCACAGACGGCGCCAACTGTCGTAGCAACGAGGCTAGACAATAAACTTGTGGCACCCCCGCATGGCTTCGTGGACCTACGAGGGTGGCCTGGAAAACTACATCGCGGAGACACTACAGTCGCGCACGCAGGTTACCCGACACGATGACGCTCGAACTCGCTGCGATGTTGCAAACCGGAGGAGAGGAGATGCAAGCAAACTGATATTGCAGAATTTCTGGATCCCCCCAAATGGAAGGGGTGTCCCTCTATTTATAGGGAGAATGGAGGGGTAGGAGAGATTACAGGAATGCCCTCAGGCGTTTTACAATCATGCCCCTAGATGTACCAATGCCCCTGGGGGCGTGTAGGTCTTTTCCTTCGGGGATATTTCGGGAATATCCCGTGGGTCTTGCCCGTCATGCACGGACTTGTCGCCGTCACGGTCTCGGCATTGTGCGGTCTTGGCATGGTTATAGACTTGATGTTGTCACAGAATTGGCACCACGTAGTTTTGGCGTCGCGACGAGGTTGGTGTTGTCACGGAGTCGGCATCGAGCGGTCTTGGCGTCTTGACGAGGTCGGTGTTGTCGCGGAGTTGGCGTCGCTCGGTCTTGGAGTCGTGACGAGGTTGGTGTTGTCGCGGAGTCGGCATCGAGCGGTCTTGGCGTCTTGATGAGTCCAGAGATTCATCGATTTCTCCCAAGTACAGAAAAGGCGTCGAATCCGGGTAGCGCAGTGACCCCTTCCCCAACATTTTGAAACATCAGTGATCCAACTAGCCTTACATTCCTCTCTAATTCTCCAAAACAACAACTAGCCTTACATTAGTTAGCCAACTAACAAACCAACTCAAGCTTTGTACGGTCAAATGGAGGATAATAAGCAAATAATCAAGAAAGGAACGAGCTAATTTGCCTCCTGATTCTTAGTTTGTTGGAATTGCAGAAAACATTGGCCACATTGTCCACGAATCGCGTTCTCAAACCATCTCCTAACATTTCAAATGGAAATCAGACGAGGAATCAGGGGGAAAGAACTCACGTGGAGAACACCAGAAAGGCTAGTAGTAGCGGCATAGATATCAGCGGCTTGAGCGTCACCGGCGGTGGCGCACGCCCTTAATCCCTCCCTTGCTGCCTGCCTTCTTCACATCTGGATAAGCTGGCTCTTGCAGATCTAACTTTGCCGACCACGCTGCTGCCACCGGGTGCGACTGCACGGATGCGGAGCTGGAGGCGGAGGAATGGACGGCCTTGCGGGCCTCCTAGTCGGTGAGGAAGATGATGAAGTCGTCTGGGCCGGAGAGGCCGACGTTGCGGCAGAAGAGCTGGACCTCTCCGCCGCCGCCAGCCGATGTGAAAGCTGTTGAAGTCGAGGGAGCAGGCATCGGAGCTAGCGAGCGACGGCGCCCCGGAGCAAGTCGGCGCGGTGGAGACTCGGTGAAGGCATGGCGAGTAGATGGAGAGGCGGTCGTTGTCGTACTCGTACGGGCTGTTCTCGCACTCGTTGTGGTGGGTAAGCCGGCGGCGGCTCCTGGACGAATCGGACGGTGATGAGGAGGCACCTGAACTGGCGGGAGCTAGTGGGATGACGGCGGCGCTATGGCCGGAGACATGAGGCTAGACCCGAGGTGGCAGTGGAATGGGATGGTGGTGTGTGCAGTGCATGCGGCTGAGCAGGGGCGCGCGATGGTGGAGAATGGCCGGCGAGCCGGAGAGGGGATGGATCGGGAGCGTGGAGGCGAATCGGCGGGGCAATAGTGAGGAACGGGGAGAGAGGGAAGAGCCGGAATAGATGGGTATCCTCTGTTTCTAGTACGGAGTATTACCGATCATTAATTGTCTTGTTTTCATTGCATTCCTCTGAGCTCCCCGTGACTAAGATGGAGAAAAACGAATGAACAGTATATCATTTACTGGCAACCCAATTGGCTAGCTATTTTCAGTTGGATTTCAGCAGTATGCACGATCCACAGTCGGTTTCAGTCCACGCATGACTCAGTGTGTTATTACAAAATCATTTGATCATGTAACTAAAAATCCAACCATTATTACATTACACGAGTGTTATTACAAAATCAGATGTGCACTCCCGGCCGCTTCCTCCCCGAAAAAGGAGTACCTTCGGGCATTACTTGGATACAATTCACAAATGAAGTATAGGGAGGTACTCTCGACTCCCATGGCAATAGATTGAACTCTCGTTTTGGTATAACACTAGGATCTGTTAGAAGTTCCCCAAATGTCACTCTTGGCGATTCATTAGAACATTAACTGTATAGTCCTCGCAAAAAAAAAGAAGATTAACTGTATAAGGTATTAGGTGAAATGGATGCAAACCAAAGTCCGTCATGTCCGCTGCATGACCTTGTTCTATAAGTAAGTTTGGATGCATACCATATATAGAGAAGTTTCTTTCAATCATTCTTCTGGTCTTGTTCAATATACAAAGCCAGAACTGAACATTCAGATTCCTTCTAAAAATATCTGCAAACGTATTTGTTGTCACAAGTGACCCTTCCATGTGCAACTCCATGGCAAATTCATCTGCTATTTGTACTAGTTTTGGATATTCTATTGGGTCTGCACTCCCGAATGCCAATATCTTGAAGAGGTACCTAAACTCTTCGTAAGGCAAACTATTAAGAAAAATTAGTTGCACCGATCCAAATCTAGCTAATCTTTTAAGTTTACTTATGAAGATCACCTTGCTTCCTCTACCCATTCTCATGATAAATAAGTGAAATTTCTTCCATTCCTCGTCATCTACATCTGAGACAAACTCAACAACTACCAACATCATCCCTAACTTTCCGTGTTCAAGTATTCTCAACAGACTATCCCCATTCAAGTGCAAAACCGAAGAGAAGCGCAAGTGAACTCTCTCGTCACCACACACATGAGCAACCAAAGTTTTCTTCCCAAACCTATGATCGGAAGAACAGCCAGTGCATTACCAGGAGGGTCATATTGCAACAAGAAGCTCAAGAGCTTTTGCTTTTCCATGTGTCGGCCGAACATGAAGTTGTCGACGTAAAGATAGGCATCATAAGGTCTACGTGACATGCGCTCACATCTACCCAAAAGCACAACAAATTCTGCCATGTTAGCAACGGCACTTTCTAAGCTTTCCAAGGCACCATGTAACTCACCGTGCATAATCTTGTCGTTTCTTCTACTGGAAATTGTGCGAGGGCGTTTGAAAGGACTGGCAAAAGGCAAACTGGGTCTGGATGAGTTGCTAACCTCGTCGATGCCACTATTCTTGAGGGATTGGTATCTCATGGCATCCAGCACACGGTAGCCTTGATACATGGCCTCCGAGAGCATCTTGAGCTGCATCAGCATCCCAGAGTTGGTGATGTATCGCCCGTCTGCCTCCTCGACGACTGTGTGAACTCTCGACAAGAGCTGCTGCAACATCTCCACCTGCTTTTCCTCTGGGCGTGAGCGGCTTGAGTTGTACTTGTTCATCAGGAAGGAGATGAATCGGCTCACAAGTTCAGCTGTGACCGCAGACAAGGCAACCTCTATTGAGAAACCACCCCAGTGTAGGAGACTGACAGGGGGAATATAAATTGCGTGAGTCAAGCTTGGGTCGTGCCTTAGTCTGAACTCCCTTGGCCGTCTTATGTGCTTAATTAAATGTAGTTATGGTAGGAGTTCACGTGAGTATTGCCGAACTGTGCTCAGCTTATTAGTCGAGTTTTAATCGATTAGAACTATTGAGTTATTTTCTGTTGGAGTCTAGTAGGACTACCATATGATGTGTTTTGTTGAGTGGAAATTGAGTCGAAAGTAGTCTGAGTAGTCCATGTTCGGCTTAGCTTATGTGATGCCAAATTGGATTGAAAGTTATGTAGTATCGAGCCGTAGAAATACAAGAGAAAAGGACGCAGAATACAAGGTGTCCGAAAAAAGGACAATCTGAGTTCCTGGATTTCACCAGTATGCAGGATCCACTGTCGATTTCAGTCCACGCATGATGCAGAGGTCGCTCGTGCCTTCAACAAAGCACACGAAGCATCCCTGTCCCATGAATCCCCTCAGGGCGAGCGCGTCTCCCAGTCGAGACCATCCAGATCTCGCCGCATCGACGCTCTACTCCCATGGCTGCAGGCACAGGGGACTTGAGCGGGAGGTGGTTGGTAGAACACAACCGCCATCTCGGATCGTTGCTGTTGCCGCTGGCCGATTTGCTGTCACCAGTAACCACTAACCAACAGCCTCGTCTCGACGTGCCGATTCCATTTTCTCTCCCAATTTCTTTCCTATTTGCCCCAGTGAGATATTCCCTATGTATCCACTATCTCTTTGTCACTCTCTGCCGTCGATGTCTGTTTGTGTATTCATATATGATGTGGATGTATATGTCCGTGTATATGCAAATGATTTAGTGAGATTGTCGATTTCATGTTCTTTTATATCTGTGAAACCATGGTGATTGGTGTTGGATTTGACTGCAATTCTCTGCTCTTTGCTCGTAGCACATGAATTGAGAACTTCATTTTTCCTGCTCGTCAAATTTGATATTCTTTTCTGAATTTTTTGGGTTCTCTCGAATATTCGTGATTTTTCTGATTTTTTTTCTCAATTTTCTGCATTCTTCCGGTGCTTGGGATTTTCTCCCTGTTTGCCAAACGACAGCAGGGATCTTTCCCCCACAGTGGAGAAAGATCTCATATACTCCTCAAAATTCCCTTAAAGGATTTGATGTCCTGGGTTTTGTCCCTCTAGAATCCAAACAAAGCCAGATAGCCCCATATGCAAAGTATGTTCACTTTGTTTCTACTCGTCAGGAGAAGCCCGACGATACATTGTCGAAAAGGAGGAAGCGTGGGGCAGTATTCGTGTAGATCTTTAGATTGGAAGTTGCAGTGAAGTTTTCCAAAAATTACGCATCACTTTAGATTGCAAGTTTGTCCTTCGAAACGGAGGTGTTACCTCTGTTCTCCGTATCCATTAATGTACACGGCCAATTAGATTGTAAGTTTAGGTGTAGTATTGTGTAATTTAAGTTGACTAGTAATCGTGCACGTGCAATGCACGTCTCAACTAAAACATGTGGAATTTACGTGAATACAGAAATAGAGTATGTTAATATTGCTTACTACTATAACTCAACATCCATTTGAAATAGTAATCATGCACGTCTCAACCAATGCATGTGAAATTTATGTGAATACAAAAATAGATAAGACAAAATCTAGACAGAATCTACAGGGACACTTCATGTTAAAAATTAACTTTCACATGTTAGACTATTCCATTTACTGCCACAAAATTGAACCCCCACTCCTAAATTTGATCATCAATCCTAGATTTTCAGGAACATTAAAATGTCATAAGGTACATCATTTGAATTGTGATGATACTATTCAAATCTCAATCAAGAAGTTCAGAACTTGCATCCTACCTGCTGCAGTTTCTCAGCTTCAGGATCATTTAAGCTACGAAGTGAAATTAGCAATGCATCTAATCTAACAAAACATTGATTAAGCAAATTCTAGGCTTATACACATCATCCTCTATATCGACTATAATGGACTACACTCTTTTTTCCGTTAACCGAGGAAAGTAATTTTTCATTTAAAGATTATTTTTAGAGCTCGAAAGATTTATTTTCCATAACCATAACTGGGCGGAGTCCGTTTTCTCTTTGAGTCATTAGTTTTTGTGTGCACGCATTCAGAAAGTGAAAAAGCTAAGAATTCAGATGAGAAGCTTGATTACCTGAACTGCTCTCACATTGAAGTGGCCAAGGTCGGTAAACATTGCTTCAGTTCCTATTTCTAAAATACAAAGTAGTGTTTTCAGAACTTTTGATAAAACAAGTTACATCTTTTCTTGTTTTTAACACCAACATGCAGCATACTGTGGACCATTCTATTTAACTCCATCATTTTCCACCATGGTTACCAACACGGCTCTTCTGTTTTTCTTTAAAATTTCAAAAGGCACTATAATCCAATGATTCTATAGCTGGTAGACCAAGAACAGATAGAATGCAAGCCAGTTGCAGCCAAACTTAGGATTCCTCAGTGTGCTTCTCCTGAGAAGAAACAAAATCTGACTTAAATATAGGTGGCCATTTGTTCTGTAGCATGAAATGAATCACTGGTACTAATGTGAACCACAACATATATTTTGCATTTTGGAGAGTACTCAAAACAGAGGAAGTTTCAATTGTGAATCCCCATGTTTACATAAAAAAGTCAAGATCCAAAACACAATGGGAAGTTAGGATCAAAGATCAAATAGTTATTTTCCTCTCTTTTTCTTCATTATGAAAGAAGTATGTGAACCTGCTTCTCCTCAGACCTCAATATAAGCAGCAGAAGCGCTGCTCTCCTCTTGCAATTTTCCATTTTTTTTATTTCATTCTTTACATCCTTCAACAGGTTTACGGCTGCAGAATCTTTTTTGGGAAACAGGGTCAGAGTTAAGATTTTGGGGAGTTTAGGAGAAGGAGGTCAGGAACATGATTACCAGGGAGCTCCACAGAGGCGGGAAAAAGATTAGGCCATTGTTGCTTATCTACTCTGCGTCACCCCAGCCCACGCCATGTTGGTGGTCGTCACCTCTCTGCGCTGTGCTGCCTAAACCGGCTTCGCCTCCAGCCAATAGCCTTCAACCAGATTGGCCTGATGCACCTTGTCGTCACCCGAAATGGGGTGATATGCATCTAATAGTAGTTTAGATAATTTTAAATAATATATGATGAACTGGTCAGCCTAAAATGGATCGATAGCCAAAAATCGTTAGTTGGAATGGATTGTCAAGCTTAAGCGTGATCAAGAAACAAACTCATAGGTTCAGTTCAGTTTAGCCAATAAAATTCAGTTCATTGGTGAACACTAAACAGAAGTATGTCTTGTAGGCAAACACCATTTGCAAGAAGTCTTGCAGGCTAATTTCATGTCTTTGCTTCACTTAAATATCAAACCCAAGTATGTCTTAAATTGGACAAACCACATGTAGTCATGTGTATCATTCTATTCCACTTCTCCACTGGTTTAGTATACTACACAGGAGAGCCTTAATGATCTTTGTATATGTCGACGATTGGTAAACTGCCGATCTTACGATAGTCGTGGAACTGTGATACTTGGGGGGTAGGGACCTCTAAGGCACAAGGCCAAGAGACCTGGCGGCAAGGAAACATCTTTTTTATACAGGTTCGGGCCTCCCTCATGATAATAACCCTACGTCATGTTCATATATATTGATTAGAGACTGTCTTTACAAGGGATGTGTATGTTAGTGGCTATCCTAGACCTAATCAGAGGCTATGTTGATTAGTTCCGCTAGGCTCGACTCCTTCGAGGCGGTGGGTCTTCTTGTGGGAATCGTTAGGGCTTCTGTGGCTTGTAGAACCTTTTCCACCTTATGGGACTTGAAAGACCTGTCAGACTTGTCTGGCTTCTCAGACCTATCCTCCCCTATAGGATTGCTGATCCTTTTATAGAGGACTTCTCGAGTCGTACTGGACATGGACCTAGGCCCGAGCAGGACTCTGGTTTCCTTAAACATCGGGATCGTCTTCCTAGTTTAAGGGGTGTCTTTCCTCCTTACGGGGGGTTACCTTATCTCCTGGAATCCTTACTGGACACGTATCGTAATCCGATAATCCAGGGAATCGTATACGGATACCTCCTCATATACGGGATACTGTACTATCTATCGTCAAGCCCCCCATCAGTACGTGAAGTGAGGTCATGACTGTTCTGTAGGAAATCTGCCCTTATCGGGGAACAACTCCGAGTAGGCGAAACCGAGTACTTTATTGATAATATCCCCGAGTAGGAACTATCTCTACCGAGTAGTCGTGATATCCTGATCGGAGTAAACCTTCGAGTAATCCAAGGCATTTTCTGGACTAACTTGCCAGAGAACAATTTTTTGATTTAATCTGATCTGTTGATCACGGACACGCGTTCGCCTGGCGGATTTCTGGAAAACCAAACTGTTGTGGAGGAATTTTCACGTGGTGATGAAGAATCTTTCCTTTTTCTGCGCTACTGTTCGGCTAGCGTTAGCCTAAACATTACACGCTCGTCGGAGTCGTGGGTTTGTCAGACCCCCGTTTCCCGCGCACACTATCTCGCATGCGGGAAAAACAACTGTCCGCATTTAATGGGATGGAACAGATCGTGCCGTTAACCGCGCCCCGGTCAGGCAAAAATTGAATCTTTTAAGAGACCAAGAATTGGGGTTTTGCCCGCATTGCTCTCTGTCTCCCTGCACTTCCTTCTCCTTCCTTGCGTCCCCATCTCCAATCTCCACTTCATCGTCTCCGATCACCATCAGCAATCATGGGAAAGAAGAGCACTGCAAGGAAGTCCCCCGAGACTCAGAAGTTGGCGGAGGATCCTTCGGGAGGTCCGATATCCATCATCCCTGAGTTTGAACCCTCAGTGATGGACTCCGCCACCCTCAAGAAACTCGTGGCAGAGGAGGTCATCCTCCCGGAGGTGTTTCGTACCTCACCGGGAGGCTTTGAAGGAGACGGTCCCGAGTCCAGACACGACCTGGACCGTCGTCTTCTCAGACTTCTTTAGGTGTGGATTCCAATTCCCACCTTCTTACTTCTTCCTCCTCGTCCTCCAGTTCTATGGGTTTGAGTTGATCCACCTCAACCCGAACTCGGTCCTGATGCTGGCGGTCTTCGCACATTTGTGCGAAGCGTACCTCGGCATCAGGCCGAGCCTGGAGCTATGGAGGTATTACTACAATCTCCGCCAGATGAAGGTCAGCGGCAGAGGCATCATTAGCGGTGCCGGATTCTAACTCCAGGAGGGGAGAAAGGACGCCTACATCTTCTCCTCCTGGAAGTCATCGTGGTCAGGCTGACACTCGAGATGGTTCTACTGCCAGCCCCCGCTTTCCTCTGGGATCCACTACTGTGGTCTGGCGCCTCTTCCGAACAAGAGCTGGTCGGAGGCCCCGAAGGAGACCAGAATGCTCAAGGCCCTCGTTGGCGACATCGCCGACCTTGCCAGCAGAGGCTTGTCGGTGTGGGACATCGCCGAGGACGGCACCGGATCAGCTCTCTTCGGTCGAGGGTCACGCCCGCTTGGGTGATCCGGGAGGGCAAGGACCAGACAAGGGACTTCAACACCGGTTAGTATCCGAATCTCTTTGTGTCGTTCTTAGTCCAAAAACTCCTATCTTCTCACTCATTAGATTTCAATTGGTTGTGTGGACCTTTCCCCCGAGGAGCTTCAGAATAGGCTGAGCAACCTATTCGAGCAATCTCCTCAGGGAGGGCGGACCGACGTGCCCTTGCTGATCCTGAAGCTAGGCTCTGACAACCAAAAGGAGATTTTTTTCGGTGAGTTAATGTTTTCTGCCTTGTCTAATCATGGCTCGTCCGAATAGCGCTACTAACGCTATCCGGGTTTTTCTTTTGCAACCAGTGGGCCGCGGGGCTCCCGACTCAGAGGCTGAGCAGGCGGGTGCCCCTATCCAAGACGAGGACATCATAGTCCTCGGTGAGATCGCTCCGACCCTTGAGACAAGGGTCAGAGGTCCATCTGAGGCCGAGGCGGCGGCAGAGACTACCCGGGCAAAGTCTCCTACTCGGGCCCCTCCTCCGCCGAGCCCCCCAACCTCAGGTACGAATTCGTGCTCGACTACCTTCCTCCCTTTGATCTTTTCATGACCTAGGATGACGGGAGTGAGTTGTCGGGACACAAGATCCGAGCGACAAGGGGAAGTCACCGCTGGTGCCTGCCGAGAAGCGGAGCTCGGCAGTGCCAGCGAAAGGAGCCTCACCACCGGCAAAGCGCCAACGGTAAGTCTTCTTCTCGATTCTTTTCACAATTTTTCTTCCTTTATCTCATGAAGGCTGATGAGCTGCTTTCTCCGACTAGGTTGACCATTCGTCCGGCCGGAGCCGCGACTAGGGTCACTACAGAGGAGCAGCCCCCGGCGGAGAGGCCGACGCAGCCCTCGGTCATCCAGGTCGAGCTCCCCACGCCGAGGGTGTCAGCGCCCGAGGATGATGACATTTACTCCATGCTACAGGTATTCCAAGAAGTTAGTAGTCAAACGTTAATGTACTTGGTACTAATCTTGTTGTTTCGACAGCGCATCCTCCCCCAGGTTCCTCCACTCCAGAAGGCGAAGGCCGAGCTGGAGGCACACCGGGCGGAGAACGAGGAGCTGAAGAAGCGCCTCAAGGAGTCCGGGAGATGGCGGGCAGAGAAGGAGGAGCTGGAGAAGCGCCTTGAGGACTCCGAGAGGCGGTGGGCGGAGGGCGAGGCCGAGCTCCGGGATGTGAAGGCCCGCCTCTCAGAGGCAGAGTCTTCCCTGAGCCGGAGCCAAGTCTACACAGGGAAGTTGGAGGGGGACCTCGACCACACCCTTTGCACGCTCGAGAGAGCGCTCGTAGAGGTTCGGGTCACCGTCTTCCCTAGCCCTCCGCGGGCTATCCGGTTGGTAGAGCTGGTGGCGTCTATCTCTCATCTGAAGCCTGTCATCGAGAAGTTCCTTGAGGATGAGCTCAAGCAAGGGATGTGAGATGCCCTGGCCTTCGCCCTGGCCCTCCTCAAACGCCGGCACCCGGAGCTACCCCTGGAGGCCCTCGAAGCCGACCCGCCAGAGGATGAAGAAGAAGAACTTCTCGGCGCTGTGCAGAGTGCTGCTGATGCTTTTGCGGACCGGGTTCAGGCACCCGGTCTGCCTGAATAAACTTGTAATCAAACTGTGATTAGTAACTGTGCGTTTAACCAGTGTGTTTTTGTTTTCCAAAAACTAGAACTCTTCTGCTCTATGAATGTTTGTCAGACGCGAGGGTTCTCGTAGACTTAGTTGAACTCTACGTCCCCTTCCCCTGACTTAGGATCACGAGTTGCGCTGTACGCTGCTGACTGCGATCGACCAGGCCTTAGGTTTAGTCAGATGGAGGGCTCAGTGGCTCCTCGTCATTAGTAAACGTGTTAAGGAGTCTTCGTACAGTATGTCGTGGCCATAGTGACAACTTGTGCTCCCTCGTCGCTGGGGTATTGGACGGGAGTTAGTAAGTTCTACATTTGCGCTGCTGGTGACAACATTGCACTCTACCCGCGATGCCTTCTGTTCAAAGTAGCCGAGGATGCGGATAAGCAGGCGGGCTCTGTTGGCTTAGTCATATTCGCACCTTCTCTTCTTTCTTTACTCGTGGTCGTAGCAACCAGGCCTTAGGTCTGGTCAGGAGGGGGGCTCAGTGGCTTCCCCTGATACCTGCAGATGCGTTAAGGGGTTTTCCTCACGTCCCTGACGGTTGCAGCGCGGAACCCTTTCCCTTTGTGCCGGTCGAGTCGTTGGTTACGTTTTATGCGTAAGCCTTTTTTGGTGCCACATACTTATCCAGCCCCCGGCTGTCTTATTCGAGAAGTTTCTTGGATAGGTAGTCTGAAAAAAAGTAAACATCGAACTAGGAAACTTGATATTATAAAACCATGAACTGACTGAAGTATTATTTACAATCTATTGTAAAAAAAACTGTTAGAAAAATTTAGAAAAAACACCATCCCCTCCTCTCGAGTTTCGTTGGTTGCTCCAGAGACTCCCGTGCTCCTGTTGTGGCCCGCTATAGAAGCTTGTCGAGTGCGGGTGCTGGGCGACGGCACCCGGAGCGTCTTACCGTCGGCTTGTTCATAGCTTGACAACTTGAGGCTGGAGCTTACGCAACCTGAGGCAGACTGTCGATCGGAGGGGTGATGACTATGCGATCTTACCAAATGTGCTTTGGCTAGGAACACTCTGTGGGGACTCGACTATCTCTTTACTGCTAACTAGAGCGACCTGGATCGGGCGACTTCTCATGTGGAGCTATTTGTCCTACTGAGGAGAAGGCCCTTTTTTGCCCCAGACCCGGACTAGTCGTAGGACCTGTTCTCCATCTTGGAAGGGACGTTATCCGATGTTATCGCTCATAGTTGCGGTGGAGGTCTTGTCGATGCGGGGGTGCACGTAGCAACATCGGAGTCTGGTTCCCTGCTTGAGAGTTGATGCTTCTCTGCGAGGTCGAGGCTACGCTTGTCGCAGAGTAGCGCTTCCTGGGGGGAGCTCTTTATCGTAAGGACGCCCTTCGGACCGGGCATCTTCATGCACTGGTAGGCGTAGTGCGTTGCTGCAATGAACTTGGCCAATAGGAAGTTTTCTCCAGTGTACCAAAAGTAACCGGGAGTGTAACTTGCCTGATCGGTGTAGCCGACGAGCTTGGGACGATACCATGGAATGTCTGTGTCACCGTCTGGACTGACGATCGTGGCACTTACATGGCATTGAGGGTGTTGGCCAATAGGATGTTGAGGGAGCTCCCTCCATCTATCAGCACGCGGCCTACTTGGCAGTTGTTGATTGTTGGTTCGACAACGATTGGGTATCGTCCTAGTCGAACACAGTTTTCGAGGCAATCAGTTTGGTCGAACGTGATTGTAACCTCCGACCACTTGATTGCCCGAGGGACTCGCGGTATGTTCGCAGAACTTCTCGGACGATCGCCTTGTATTGCATCTTTGACTCATAGGAAGCCGAGCCCCCGAATATATGCTCGATCGCTCTGACATGCCCTTGGAATGGCTCAGGGGCAGAGTTATCGTCGTCGGAAGTCGTGTCCCAGCTATTGTTTGCGACCTGAGGGTTTTTCTCACGGAACTTCTCTCGTTCTTCCTTGAGGTACTTCTTGAACATGCGGCATCGACGGAGATCATGCACGTCGGTCTGGTAGAAGTCGCACCAGAGTTTTCCTGCCTTGTCGGAGGAAGTCATCGGCTTGTCCTTGGTGCGTGGTCGCCAGGCACGCTTCTCGGGGAGATCGGCCAATACCTCATCAGCTTTAGCTCTCTTCTCCCTGTTCCCTCTGGAGAATTTCTTCTTTCGCTTCGTCTTCATTGAGTTGTCTCTGGTCCGGAGGGGAGACCTGGGCAACCTGTTTTGTTGCTGCTTGATGTAATTTAGGGTTTCCTCGACACAGGCGGCTTTTTTGGCTAGATCCATTAGCTGTGCCATTGTCTTGGGTGGATGCATGATCAGGTCATGTGTGCACATCTCATTTCTACCGCCTCGAATAAAGGCGCGAATGACGTCCGAGTCAGTTACCTCGGGAATAGTGTTGTGAACAGCACTAAACCACTTGGTGAACTCTCGGAGGGTCTCGTCTGGGCGTTGGACGACTAGGAACAAGTCATTGACCTGGCCAGGACATATGAAGGTTCCTTGAAAGTTTTCGAGAAGCATGTCGCAAAGTTGTCCCCAGGAGCGGATTGTTCTTGGGGGTAGGTTCGTCAACCAGGTCCTGGCTGCTCGTCTAAGAGCGGTCGGGAGGTAGTTGGCCATGACCTTCTCGTTCCTGCCTGCGGCCTCAATCATCATAGTGTAGATCTGTAGGAACTCTGCAGGGTTCGTGGTGCCATCGTACGACTCTAGGGCCCTAGGTTTGAAGCGAGACGGCCAGCGCACATGTCGGAGTTCTTGGGATAACGCTTGGCATCCGCTGATGGTCCTCCGATAAGGTGCGTTCTCACCAGTATTCGGGGTCGGAGATCGTCCCTAGTCATTAACGCGGTGTCGGTTGTCTCTCCGGGGGGGAGGGGGGGAGTTTGCTCTTGCTGGCGCCTTTGGGATAGGTTCTTGTTGAGCCTGTCGCGAAGATCGACGTACTGTTCCTCCCGATGAGATGAGTACTTGGGATGTCGCTCTTCTCCGCCTAATGCCTCTGGTCGGGGAGGGGTCTTCTCTCGGGTGGAGCTGTGTGTTGCTGATTAGAGTCGAGAAGACTCAGCTTGGGCTTGGGTCTGTTCTAGTTCAGCCCCCAGCCGTTGTTGCCACTGTGCTCCATCGGGTGTCGACAAGTCTGCCGCGGGTGTTGTGACAGCAGATTGCGCACCTCGGTGGGTCTTCGAGCAGTTCGGGACATATAATCCCCCGTCCCTTGAGGAGGTTATGTTTGCTGCCGATGGCATATTCCTGTTTCCACGGGGAGTAGCCATCGGGCTTTGACGCTGTGAGCCCCCATCCTGATCCTGGTCCTCGGGGTCTTCCCGACCGTCCTAGATCGCGAGAACCACCCAAGGGTCCGGACTAGATGGGGTGTATTCCCACTCCATCGTGTCTTCCCCGTTGGGAGGGACACCGTGATTGGGATCTTGATCGATTAGTCGATCAAACGTTGTCGGCGATCGCCCGGGCATCAGGCTGGTCGCTCCTGCCTGGGAATCGTCGGGTAATACCAACGTTCCCTCGAAGGCCCTGGCGCATTCGGTTCTGAAATGATCAACTTCGCAATCCGAGAACTCGCCAATGGAGTATTCTCCGAAATCTACGCGGTCAGTGACCGGGTACGGATCTATTGGGCCGAAGTTGTCATAGAAGCCCAGATCTGAATACCCGGTGCGTCGCATGAGAACGATCGTCTCTCCTGCCGAGCCTGCTTCCTCCTCCTCAGGTCGAACCGGGGAGGGCCGTGCAGTCGGCGACTTGGGCTGATCGCGACTAGTTGTACTTCTTGCCGACTCTGATGCTTCCTTGATGGCTTGAGCCGGAGAGGTCCCCACGGTCGGCGCCATCTGTTGACGATTGGTAAACCACTGATCTTACGGTAGTCGTGGAACTGTGATACTTGGGGGGTAGGGATATCTAGGGCACAAGGCCAAGAGATCTGACGGCAAGGAAACACCCTTTTTATACAAGTTTGGGCCTCCCTCAGGATAATAACCCTACGTCCTATTCGTATATATTGATCAGAGAATGTCTTTACAAGGGATGTGTATGTTAGTGGCTATCCTAGACCTAATCGGAGGCTATGTCGACTAGTTCCGCTAGGCTCGACTCCTTCGAGGCGGCGGGTCTTCTTGTGGGAATCGTTAGGGCTTCTGTGGCTTGTAGAACCTTTTCCACCTTATGGGACTTGAAAGACCTGTAAGACTTGTCTGGCTTCTCAGACCTGTCCTCCCCTATAGAATTGCTGATCCTTTTATAGGGGGCTTCTCGAGTCGTACCGGACATGGACTCTGGCTTTAGCAGGACTCTGGCTTCCTTAAACATCGGGATCGTCTTCCTAGTTTAAGGGGTGTCTTCCCTCCTTACGGGGGGTTACCTTATCTCCTGGAATCCTTACCGGACAAGTTTCGTAATCCGAAAATCCAGGGAATAGTATACGGATACCTCCTCATATATGGGATACTATAATATGAACACAGCTATCCTAGCAAAAAGATATGCAGCATGCAGAGATGAGTCCGCAAATATAAACATACAGTTTCCAGTCAGAGCATAAGATTATCTATGAGGATAATTTCACATGTAGTGACACTAATCTGTACCAAGTATTGGACAAATCTTGTTGCTTCAAGACCTATTCTTTCGCCTCCCTCTGTGAATGCCTTTATCACACGATACACGTCCTCACGCTGCTTGGTCACCTTGCAGGAAATAACAAGATTCTCATACTATGGGTTCAATGGTAATGTATTGGATCAGAGAAGTCAATAGCAGGGAACTCAGCTTCTTTTAAAAACATTCTTTTCTTAATCATATCACTTCATATGACTATACACAACAGGTAATTGAATGGTATTTATATGTTAAAAATTCTCACTGAACTGCGTAAATAGTATGAGTATCATAGCTCATAGACATCAAGTTATCAACTAACATGCATGATTTCACATTATTTTTGAAAAGTAGTTGCATAAATGTCTTTCTGGGAAACGTAGAACTACCTAGAGTTATATCCACGTGATAGAATAGGAGGTAAGCAACAAAGTTTCACCTGCACAGCAGAAAATGGGAATCCAATCGCTTCTCTGCTTCATCACTGGCCCTGTGTACATCATCTGATGGTGACACCATCCTTGGAAGCACACACGCTTGAACCAGAGAGAACTGCTGAGCATCTAATTTTGCCAACGGTGCAATGGCATCGCAAAGCTGACCTGCAACAAAATACATCATATATCCAGATAGAAAATGCCATCCACTCTGTGATGTTATTCAAGCACATAAAGAGCATACGAGTAAAATGCTTGCATCCTACCAGATTCAGGAATTTTATTTTATCTGCATATGCACATATTTATTCACGGCAAATTGTGTCTACGTCTGTGCCAAAATAAGTTTTTCTGTGGAATAGAAGACTATGAATGAAATCCAAAAATCATACCTAGGATTTGACAGAAAAACTACACTCCACAAAACAATTTGGTGATTAAAATGCAGTGGCGTTGCAGTGTTGCATACATACTTTATCTAGGGGAACTGCAGCCACTGCATCATATGTTTCCTTCGACTTAGCAATGATGCGGTCAGCTAATCTCTTGATCTCAGCTGCTGAAAGATTGACTTGTGCACTAAACCCTGGAAGCTCTGCAACCAACTGAGACATTAACCACTAAAAAACCACATCAAGAAATCTCCATAGCGCAACACTTAAGAGAAAATTTCCACAGAACATTCATAGTTCAAAAAATAAAGCATAAATTTCTAAGTTTCACGCGCCAATTTACACACAAAAGGGCGAAAGAATTGGGTCCTCTCCTCTCTTAGCGTAGAATGAAATCAGCATTTCGCATATGCTACATTACTGCATAATTGAACAGAAACACCACAGGTCTGCACGGATTGAGCGATACTAAAGCACTCGATGCGGGTTCGTATTCAAAAATTGAGGGTTTTGCAATGCTTACCACGCCGCTTCCTCCGGCATTGGGCGGCCACAGCGGAGAAGGCGAGGTTGAGACCGACGGCGACGAGCGCCGCCTCGCTGGCCACGGCCACTACACGCCGCTCCTGCCTCCGGGGAGACATCAGGCGGCGCCTCGTGGGGGCTTCTAGAAGGTTCTGGAGAAGAGAGTTTAATATACTACACAGGAAAGCTTGAATGACCTTACCACACCTTGTCGGGCTCTCGCAGGGTGCGGCGGCTACCGGATCTCATCGCCCTCAGAGAAGTCGCTCACCGTGGAGGACGTGTCCATGGAGCAGCACGACGCGGCGTCGTCCACGGCGGCGGAAGGGCATGAGGAGGCGCGGGCGGGCATTGGCCGGAGCGGGGCAAGAACCGGGGAGTCGCGGCGCTGGCGGCAGAGATGGACGCTAGCACAGGGACAGGTGCGGGGGTGGGCGATCCCAGCGGCGCACGTCTGCTCCTCCGACACCGCCGCGACGAGGAGCATAGGAGCAGGCCGGGGGCGAGTGATCCCGGCGGTGCACAACCGTGCCTGCGACGACGGAGCACAGGGGTAGGCTGGAGGGAGGCGAACGACGGTGGAGCTGACGGGCGGGGAGACGCGCGATCGTGCGGGGGCGTGGAGGCCTATGGTGTGCGCAGAGGCAGAGCACACGGGCGAGGCCGTGTTGTTCCGTTGGATGGCGGAAAACGCGGGAGCGAAACACGCCGTAGCCGTGGTCCGTTCGATGGCGATGAGAGAGGTTGATCCAACGGTACAGCTGTTATTTATGTACAGGAAACGGGGTGACTTTAGAAAAGAAAAACTCGTGCTTTTAATAGTAGATTTAGATTAGATTTAGACTAGGAATAAGAAAATGTCAGACAACCGAGCAACAACAAAACAGTTTAAAAGAAGATTGTATGTTTCTAAGTTGTTTGAGGTTTTCTTAACATCAGCTGAACTTTTTTAGTCCTTTTGATCAACATCAACCATCATAATTTTCATATACCCCTCCAAACGTGGCACCTCCACCTCTTATGTAAGGGAAGGTTATGCAGGTGAGAATGTGAACTTGACCTTACAGAGTTGTAGGCGACGAGGATGGTCCGCCCCGGGCGAGGCGCCCAGTCACCCCACTAGATGTGCGCCCGGGCCCAACAGACTCGAGCAAGGTGTGCCCGGGCGAGGCATGCCCGAGCAAGGTGCACCTGATCGAGGCACCCTGCCACTCCGGGCGAGCCGCCCAGTCACCCCACTAGACGTGCACACCCAGGCTCAACAGACCCGAGCAAGGTGTGCCCGGGCGAGGCACCCAGTCACCCCGCTAGACGTGCACCTAAGCCCAATAGACCCGAGCAAGGTGTGCCCAGGCGAGGCGTGCCCGAGCGAGGTGCACCTGGTCGAGGCACCCTGCCACTCCAGTGAGTTGCCCTGGGACCAGAGTGAAGTGCGCCCAGGAATTACGAATGGGACCCGTGAAGATGCTGGAGGATATACTGCTAGGGATAGGAATGGAAATGGCTAGAACATCCTAGGTGGGGTTATAAGCCTGGGGATAAAACCATAATCCTACCTTGGGACACCATTCATTCTCCTCTATATAACGAGAGCCACCCCCTCTCAATCTGCAAGGCATTGGATACAAAAGCAAGAGTGATACACATCTTTTTGCAGCTCTGTTTCGTGCTCTTGTGAAGGTATCTCAAGTCGGGTGGCGCTGTCGTTCACTGGGCACGGGGTTCAGTTAGTTCCTCGTGCACCTCAGCCTGTCTAGTATCCAAACCGGAGTGTCATAAGTTCACTATCCAATAGAGTACTCGACGACACTATCTCATTGCGTATATAACGTATAGACAAAAATTACGGTGACGTTTTTCTTATGTTGTACACTTTTTAACTGTAATTTTAAGATTGGTAATTGCAATTTGGACAAAACCGTAAGAAAATATCTAAAATGATTAAATCTTATCCTTTTAGTTGAAAAGTACAAGGTACTATAGTCTAGTTCCCACGGTGGAAACATCCAACTCGCTCGTCACGCCGGTGGCAAACCACGGCAAACTCTTCCTCCGCCACGGGTGCTACGTTCCAACGAAATCATCATCAATTTAATGGCCGGATTAGTTGGAAAAGAAAGGATCCATGATAATCCCCTTGTATATAATAATCAACCAGAGGTTCTCACGACCACATAATCTCTCTCAATCGATCGATTGCTCCGACACATGCATCGTCCCTAGTTGTTCCGAAAGATCTTTGTGAGATCCATCTATACTACTCCCTCCGTCTCAAATTATAAGGCGCGCACGCATCACAATAAACGTAATTAGGACTATAATATGTTAGTTATATGATACAAAAATGATATAATTAGAAAGTACTTTTAAAAATGAATCCAACAATATTACTTTTGTATCACATAATTAAAATATTATAGATCTAATTGCGTTTATGGGATGCGTGCGTTCCTTATAATTTGGGACGGAGGGAGTACATGAGATCCATCTATACTACGTGCTCTGCTTCTGTGCCTTTTCCGTCACTGGAAAAGAAAGAACATCACCTCGCCCAATTAAGACCATCTGTCTGGTCTCGGAAAGTTCACGCAGCTGTTAGTCTGTTACATGATGCTGTGCAAGAGGCGGAGCCAGAATGTGATGCCCTGCGGACTAGTTGTTTCATTTTTTTACTAGAATTATTAAGACCAGCTTATATCAAATCCGTCGGGAATTATGGTGAATGGTGCTCATCCTTATCTCACATACGGCGTTACGTGTCACGAGTGTGTTGTCTCGAGAATTAATTCTAGAATAATCTACAAGGGTTTTGCTACAAATAAAGAATTAATATTTTCAAAGTTATCAAATAATTGTACAACTAAAATCGAAAAGACAAAGAAGTACGAGTAAGGAAAAGGTATCAGTTCAAAGTTCCGGTAGAATGGTCGAATAATATACTATGAAAATACTTATTATCTCTTGAATTAAGTAGGTGGATCACTGTTAGGTAGCCATGCTCCTCATGTTTCAGTCTTGCATGACTCCACTGTCCTCCTTCCTTTATCCTCACGTTAAGTGATTGGCTTGGTATTTAAGATTAAAAGATCGAATCGATATCTTGAGCATTGTGGCTTTCTGTTCTGCTCATGCTACAATAGCTTGTCGTTGATACCTATGCCTATCACCTGATGTAGGTCCTGGGTTTCACTATGCAAGATGTGCTTTCTCATAAGTGAAAAACATCATTAAGTATAGCGAGAGCATAACCTCATACTAGATACTCAAAACAATCACAAATGAAAATAAGAACTAAAGCATTGTAACTAACTTTCAGTATGAAACACTATCACAGAAATTTTCTATACTGTCATACCTCGAGGGATCCTTAACCCATTCCTTCTAGATATAGCATCACAAATTACTCTAGAATCTGTCGTTGAGCCCTCCCATCCTAAAAGGATGTAAATGAATTTACATTCCCTTTCCTTGACTGATATCTAGCCTTGTCAATATCATATACATGAACATCTATATATGTCCCATCAAGGGCACCAAGACAATTCTGTTATATAATAGTTTAGATATTAGACACAATATCCACTATGGTTTAGATTAGAGAACGTTTCATTTTATAGAGCATCTACCTCAAACCATTTCCATTTTTCACTACTGCAGAAACCCCCTCTACTGACGGGCGAAAAACCCCCTCTACTGACGGGCTGGGGGCCCGTCAGTCTGGGAATGTCAGTGGAGGGGTGCCCTCCACTGACGGGCGGGCCGCCCGTCAGTAGTGGCTGTGACTAGTGACGGGCCGAATTTGCCGTCAGAGGAAAGGTATCACCACTGACGGGCCCTTTGTGAGCGCCCGTCACTGGTGCGCACTTCCACTGACGGGCATTTTCTAAGGGCCCGTCACTAATAGATTGTGAGGTTTAAAAAAAAACAGAGCTGCAAATGTTCTGCAACCAAATAATTTTACTTTTCAGCTACGTAGACAGATCCATGACCACAAATTCACAATAACTTAAAGGACTTTTTACCAGTAGCAGCTTGAATTGCTTGGAGATAGAAACCCTAAGAAAATGACATTACAAGGATGGTAAAGGCAATTCTATTTGTTTGGAAAAGATGATTGATAAATGACAACTAATTTCATTGCAAGTTTATAACTTTTATTGTATGATTCACATGCCAAACCTTAGTTACACAAGAATGATTTGATTTTTCTTATACTTACCAATCTTGGCCAATTTCTCAAGGAACTCGGTAACTGCAACGGAGCTCTTCTTTATCTTGGCTGTTTTTTTGTCCTTTATCAAACCCTACAATATGTTTAATAGGTAAAGAGTGTTACAATTAGCATCGATAAGGTGGCAACTTCCTACTGTTAAGGCCCAAGCAACCACCCAAAAAAAACTGAGAAATCTTTTCACCTTAATCTCAGCAGGAGATGATTCAACAACCTCCACAATCTTGGGCTCTAGTTCAGTCTTCTTCTCTTCAATCTCCTTGTTGATCTCCTCCTACATACATAGCACACCATACAAATCAATAAACAGAACAAAAGTATATAAAGATAAACTATCATTTCAACTTCTAGGCATATTTGAATCAAATGAATTTCCCTGTAGTCTTCTCAGAATTTCACGAGAACCAGTTCATTTCCCGCCGAACAATTTCATCAGCTCCATACCTTATTGAAGGATTTCAAGAACTCAGCGGCAGCGGCCTTCTTGCCATCCTTGTCGAGGAGGCGGACGACCGGGCGGAGGGCTCGGGGAGGAGGGGGACGGCCGGGCGGCGGCGCGGAGGAGGGGGACAGCTGGGCGGCGGCGTGGAGGAGGGGGGCGACCGGGCGGCAGCGCGGAGGAGGTCTCGCTGCTAGTTCAAAAGAACGCGCGGGATTTGGTGAATTTTTCGCCAAGTCCCGCCCGTTGCCTTATATAGGCGCGGGGTCTCCACCGACGGGCTCTTCGTAGATGCCCGTCAGTGGTGGGGGGGGTCTCCACCGACGGGCTCTTCGTAGATGCCCGTCAGTGGTGGGGGGGTCTCCACCGACGGGCTCTTCGTAGATGCCCGTCAGTGGTCGAACTTAATGTGAGATGTGAGATTTGTAGTACCTTGCAAAAATATTTATTCAAAATACTCCAAACTTTTTCTACATGGAAAATACTACATTACATTGTTCATGTCAAATTTGGCATTTTTCTAAAATCATTTGCTATTATTTAGTCATTAAATGAATATCTAGCTATTTACTAGATATAATTCAAATTTGAACTACAAGTATCTTAAAAAGGGCCTATAAATGGAAAAAAAATTATATCTAAGTACCTATGTATGTTTTTAGCTCCTACCCAGAAAATATATAAAGTTTTCAAACATTTCCTTGGGAAAATTCAAACCTTTAATTGCATCATATTGGTTTTTCATTTTTTATAAAATCTAAATGTGGTCTAAAAAATATGAAAATTAACATGGGGTCATTATATGACCTCATGAGGCTGTGTTTAAAATTTCAGATAAATTCACAAAAGTTGGACTATACATTGGTTTGTAACTTAATCATCTCTAAGAAAGCTTCATAGCATTTAAAGGGGACATATGAAGATTGAAGTACACATCATAAATTCTTCATCATTTGAACTTGAGATTTGGACTACAACTTGATATGACACTATTATAAGCTAATATTTGTTCATGTTCCATCTTGTTATGTAATAATTTGTATTTTCTATTTTTTGAAATACCAATTTGAGGTACTATGTGTAATACCTTCCCGAAATATTTATCTAGAATGGTCCAAAAATTTTATACATGGAACATACTACATTATATTGGTAATGTCAAAATTAGGCATTTTTCTGAAATCATTTGCTATTTTTTAGGCATTAAATGAATATCTAGCTATTTACTGGATATATTTCAAATTTGAACTACAAGTATCTTAAAAAATATGAAAATTGGCATGGGGTCATGAGATGACCTCATGAGGCTGTGTTGAAAATATTAGACAGTTTCACAAAAGTTAGACTATACATTGCTTTATAACTCAAGCATCTCCCAAGAAAAGAAATAAAAAATAAAATAAATACTAGAAATTCCAGAAAACTCAAAAAATTATGAAACTTGATCTGCTGTCTAGATCTATTTATTTTACAAATTTTGTAAAAAGAATCACTTTATTTGGACTTATAGATCAAAAGCTATTGATGTTTGTTGACGCAGTGCTTTTGGGCTGAAATACCAGTGACGGGCCCTTAGATACGTCCGTCAGTGGAGATCGCTTCGCCACTAACGGGCACTTAAATAGAGCCCGTCAGTGGAGATCGCTTCAAAACTAACGTCATCTTGGCACCTTTTTGTTCATCTCCACTGACGGTCCGCATAGCTGCCCGTCAGTGGATACTTCCTCTCCGCTGACGGGCACTTAAGCACCGCCCGTCAGTGGAGATGACGCGTCATTTATCGCACCGGGGTTGCGTCTCCACTGACGGGCAACTTAAGGGCCCGTCAGTGGAGGTCTTCCGCTGCGGCCAGTCAGACTCCTTTGCTGACGGGCCTCTAGGTGCCCGTCAGCGGTGAGACCCTCCAACGACGGGCAAGAGTGCGCCCGTCAGTGGAGGGGGTTCAGCAAAGGGTCATTCTGTAGTAGTGTTTGGTCAGGGCAGTTTGCAGGAACTGGTTCAGGTTTCTTCAGCAAGACTTCATGACAACGCAGAATGGCACCCAAGACCATGCCAAAATTTCTACTAATTGTCTCTCCAGATCTAGCAAGCTGCCTCTTTATCACTCTATTTTTTATATTGTGTGCTACGATGTGCAAAAAACTTGCTACCATCTCCTCAACTGATGAATTATTTGTGCCTTCTAGTCTACCAGTTGTAGATAGCAAGTTGCAAAGTACCATGAAACTTCGACGGTCCATGCAAATGTGTTCGATGCTTGCTAAATCGCTATTGTAGATGATCTTGTGAAGGTATACTTGGCGCGCTAAGTGTCTATCTAATGCATGGTGACCACCCCACTCGATTTTTCTTTTATCATTTAATTGTACTAGATAGAAGACAAAGGCAAGTATATTTTTCATCAACTGCATGTAAGAAACAACAATAGATATCACCAGTTGCAAGTTGGGGTTCTCCATATTGTCCATCTACAAATTATGGGCAATAGCCAATAAGTGCAAATTTCTTCGTTGATAAAGCTATCAATTCTAAAGAAAATAGTGAGTTAGGAACAGACGCAGAAAAGCAACAAGAAGAAAGTAGGAAAATAAAAACCTTGTTCAGGTGCAGCTCGACATTACACATTACGTAGCAACATCTGAAATTTATGGAACTATGGAAAGCAAGAATACGCCACGAAATTAAGCAATAAAGTTAGTTTTGAAAAAGGACACTATAATTTCCATGCAATTGGCATATGCTTCTTCACTGTGTTTGTGTGGTAGGCATCCAAAATTTTAATCTGCGCCCTATATATGTTTTAGCATTCTTGGCCTTTTGGGAAAGACAAGGAAAAGCAGAAAATAACTTCACAATACTACTTGTCACGAACTCCCAATGCTCTAGTATTCGGGATACAAACAAAAGCCTTTTTTGCAATTGTGCAAGTTAATTATGGATTGTACGTCCATCACAGCCTTCCTAAGTACGATCGGCATGTATTTTCATCTTTATTTTTATTGAAACCCAGGTGTCTCCAAATATAGTTTTATGTGCAAGAAGCTTCAGAAACACAATGCTGTTAAGTGGACATGAAGCGTGTGTACGGATGGATTGTGGGCAAAAAATTCCAATTAGTTCAGTTCTCTTTTGAATTTGCCTAATTACATAGTGTGGAAGGGAAACAAGGGTCATGGAATCACACGAGTGACTCAATCTCTGCATGCACAATACAACAGGGCTAAATTAAAGTCAGATGTGATCTATTCAGCTTAAAAGAAAAAAAAGGAAAATCAAGATGGGCTTTTGACATCAACCGACTTATGATCAACACATCATACGAGAAAATATCAAATTGAAGTAGGAAAGAAAGATTTACTCACTTGGTTGGATGCAGTAGCTTCAGGGATGCTGATGATTTGTGGGAACGGGAAGAACTGCAAGCAAAAACTGAAGTGAGAAGCAAATCTGGATGAACGGGAAGAACTGCAAGCAAAAACTGAAGTGAGATGCAAATCTGGGAGAAATAGAAGGGGATCTAGATGGGGTTTTGACTTCAAAGCTTCCCGATCAAAAAGAATCTGGAAAAGATAGAAATAAGTAAAAATTACTCACTAAAGAAGATGGAATAGCTTGAGCAGTTGGATTGGTTTGAGGAAACGAAGCATACACGCCTATTTATTCCAGGAGGAAAAAACACCGCAGCAACCTAAAAATAGCGCGCCGCTAGGAGAATCGCGCTGGTACTTGCAAAGATTTGGAGCAAAAAAGTACGTCGATGTGATTCCCACTAGAGAGTAATCTGAGATAGACACCTATTTCAAAGGGAATCCTAAACCCTCAAACCACCGGAATCTAGCGACATCTGTAATTTGATATTCCTAACTAACATTCCAAGGTGTTTTACCAAATGGAAGAATGAAAGAAGATTACTTCCTGATTCCTAGGAATCTTACTTATATTCCAGCAACCAAATGCCCCCTGAGGGCACCCTCTGTTTCTTCCTCCTCGACCCGGGAAGGGATCCCGCTGATGAGGACGATGTGATGCGGCACGACGAACTGAGGCTGCAGTACCAAGCAAGGCTACAATGATCTCGATGAATCAAGGCAAAATTAGCCACGGGACGTTTGCGTTCTTTGCATGGACACACCATAAAACTACGTCCTTGCTTAGTGCTATTATAAAAACTGTTCTATTTGCCTGAACACATCTATATATAATAAATATTATTTCTCGGGTTAGAGGTGAGAGAATATGACTGAAAGGTCTATTATACCCTTTTGGTTCGGATCAGACTCGACCCGTTGTTTGGCTACCCAATACATGGTCAATCAATCTATCTATCTATCTGTCTATCTATTACTATATTAATTGCAGACTCTCTAGAAATTTCCACATTAATCAGAGAAAAAGAAAAACATCCGACCATCTATCTGGTGGGACCAAGTTATAACGGTTCAGATTGACTGAAATAAAAGTTCACTACCACAGAAAAGCTCATCGCACACGGGTAAAAAAGCTCATCGCATACGGTTTTCCAGCCCGTATGCACGGGCTGGTCAGCGATGTGGGGGGCACATCGCACACGGGTCCAGCGCCATATGCGATGATACGCACATCGCACACGGCTTTTTAGAAAGGACCGTGTGCGATGAGCGGCCACATCACACACGGTTCAGTTCTTTGGACCGTGTGAGATGGCTTGAGATATCGCACACGGGTCCACAGTATGGACTGTGTGCGATGAAGAGACACATCGCACATGCTTCAAGAATAAGACCTGTGTGCAATAAATCCCACATCGCACACGGTCATAGTCTCAGAACCGTGTGTGATATTTGTCCGCATCGCACACGGTTATTTGGTCTTAACCGTGGGCGATGACTGCTCATCATCACACACGAGCATATATTTGGGACCGTGTGCGATGAGCAGCCACATCACACACGGTCCGATGCTCCGGTCCGTGTGCGTTGACGCGCACATCGCCCACGATTTGGGCCGCCAAACCGTGTGCGATGCAGGCAACAATATCATTTCACAGAATTCATCGGCCACATTCACAGAATTCATTGATCAGCCACATATATACGCAGATTTCATCCATCCGGCAAATACACGGATTTGATCCAAACACAAATAAAACAGAGATCACATACATTTCACAGCCGACATATAAGCAAATTGAATCAATTGAATATGAGTTGACCCATTCACAGCTACATAAACAGGAGTTCACAGCCAACATTCCTACAAGTTTGGATCTGATAAGGTTGACAGCCAACAGAAAGAAAATAAATACCTCACAACGAAGGTGATCTGAATTGTCCCTTTTCCGCTATGACATGCGTGAGGAAGAAGTAGGCAAACTATCCTCTAATGTCGACAATATCGGCTTGACTCAACGGTGCTTTGTCCATCGAACTCAAAATCTGCACGAAGTAATTAAATTCAGATTTAGGTGCATTTAGGTAAAAAGTAAAATCTTGAGTCTCACATACAGTACTAACCGTAGGGAGGCCAGCAGTGCCTCTTGTCTTTGAACTCGGAACAATCCTCGTCATTTGCTTACAAACGTAAAAAGCACAAAGGTTGGTTCCTTCTGGCTGTTGGTTACACTGAAAAGTTGTTGAGGAATTACGGCAGGAGGAATGTTGTACCAATAGTTACCTGCACCAAGTCGTCGGCTCCTTGTTCCAAGCCCGCCGGGTCTCCCTTTGGTGAGCACCTCCCTCCACGCTTGACGTACTCGGTGAAAGCACCATGCAAGAATTTTCTTATCTCCGAGTAGTCGTAATGTGCCGCTTGGAAGGAATCAAGGTGGACGGCTTTGCTCTATTTAGGTATGATGATAATTAAGATCCAATAGTTGCTGCAAAAAAAAATATCACAACCCGTGTGGAATGATGACAATGGAGGTATAGCTAATGTATAAAAACACACATACAGCTGGTTGTATGGAAGGAGAATGAACTCTTTGTTCTGTTGAGCAATCAACGCGTCGACAACATAATTAAAGATCATTTCCTTATTCGCCTCGATTTGTTGCTTCGAGATCAACTGTGGGTCGAGGAAACCCACCGGTTGTTTCCGAGCCTCGCATTCGGTGATCATGTTCCTAAGCATACGAAAGAAAAGAGTTATCATTTACGAAACAAAAGAGAGTTGCCAGAATGTGGAATTCCTTGTAAAATACTTACAATGTCCAGCATCTCATGAGGGAGGCATCGAGCTCACCCAGGTTGAAGAGGAGAAACAAGTCCTCGAAGCCCACCGTGCAACAATTATCTATATCATGAAGGAAATGCTCCTTCTTGAACCACACCGGAATGCTCGACTCACCGGCTTCACATAGTTTCATATAGTGGTCATGTAGCCTTCTGCATATCAAACCTGCTGCCGCCATGTCTTGGGGGGGTAGCAATGGCTCTCCTTTGACATACGTCCTTACGACCTCCGCCAGGAGGAACAATCGGTTGAATTCTTCGTCCGTCATGAACCCCAGCTCCTTGGCCTTGCCTTGGCCCTTGGCATTGCCCTGGCCCTTGCCCTTGGCCTTGCCCTGGCCCTTGCCCTTGGCCTTGCCCTGTCCCTTGCCCTTGCCCTTCAGCGGCGCTGATCTCGTACTTCTAGTCTGCACTGGTGCGGACGGTGACGGTAAGTCAAGATCTCGTGGTGTCGGAAGCACCGGCGCTTGCTTGGGTGACCCTTGAGCTTGCGGGCACGAAGGCGGCTCAGACGGCGTGCTCATGACGGGATGTGGTGCGAAGAGCGGCTCAGATTCAGCAGGCAATGGTGGGGAAGCAGGAGGCGGTGCCGATGTGAAGGGCACAAGGAGTATGTCCTTCTTCGGCCACTGGACGAAGGACATCTCCGCCTGTCCCAAGGTCTGGAGTTCGGCATCCTGGCTTATGTGGAATAGCGGGAGGCTCTGGAAGCCAGACTCGACTTTATCGACGGTGCACCTCGCGAACCCTGGTTGTATCGGTACACTGTGCACGGTAGCTCCCTCAGCCGGTGGATGAACCAATCCGGTAGCTGCCACCAACGGAAAAGCCATGTGCGCTGTTGGCACTTGTAGCTTGCACTTCATCGGCCCCGTGATGTCATCGATAGGAGACCTGCCGGCTGTTTCCTCATGGCCTTCAACCGCATCGGGAGCTGACGCACAGCTACTCCTGCGTGCACCGGGGCTTGGGTGTGCAGCAGCTTCAACCGCTTGCGATCTGTACGCCTCCTCCCACACAGCTCTTTCTTTCACGAGCCTTTTGTCCATCATGCCCGCAAATTGGGCGAGTATCTCTTTTTTCATCTCTTCTTTTTTCTGCTCCGCTCTCGCCCTTTTCCTCGCACGCATCTCCTCCGCATCTTGAGGGAAGGCCTTCCTATGGGCGACATTGGTCCCAATCGCCCTACACCGAACCGAGGGCTCCTTGGTTCCCAATGTGGCCGTGAGAATGTCGTTGCACCCTTGAGGCTGAAATGAGCCTTGCGTAACCTGGACACTTAGCTCTTTCTACACGTAAAGACATATAATTAGTAGGTACATAAGCATTGTCGTAACTATAGACCGACGACTGAATGAGGTAGTCGCTCTTACCATAGATTGGTACACTTCCTGGTCTGCTGGGTTGGGTAACACAACCCGACCCGATGAATCGGTTGTAGACCTCGCTCTCAGGAAGTCTCTTGCCCGATCTGCCGCAACATTAGGAAAAGGCACATCGGCTCCCCAAAGGCGTAGGTTCTCGTCCTCCCTGTCCCAAATCTTCCGCTTCCCGTAGTATCCTTTAACCCCCATTCTATGGGGGTGTTTGTTCTTCGTGATTAGAACCTTGCCTGCCGCACTCTTGGCTTCAAAATCCGGTGTTCGCCGCATCTCCACAAATCTGTCCCACTGCTCGGGTAGAATGTGTGGATACTTTTCGAAGGGATCCTTATTCTGCTTCATAAACTTCGTGTGCAACACATACTTAAAATTCCTAAAAACATCCTTTGCCTTCAAGAGTGCACATTGTTCCACCTGCGTTTTCCATTGCTCCGGCACCCTGAAGTGTTGCATGATCTCTAGCACTATGGTGTTGCGCAGCTTACTAACCTTTGTCCAATCCTCGAAGTGAATGGGGACCCTTTCCCTTACCACTGCCCCGCACATGGTTCGAAACTTCCTCTCCGTTTTCTCTGGTTCCATAGGAGCCCCGGTTCTGTCGTCGATGGCCTCCACTTGCCATACTCCTTGGGGCTTTTTGCTTGGTTTTCTAATTCATCTTCCCTTCTTCACAACTGACAGGGTTTCTGCTTGATCAGTGCTGGTCCCTTCCGGCTGTGATGAGGAGTTCTCTTCGATCTCTCTCGGAGAGAAGTCCGGCCATTCATTATGGGACGTCATAGCTAATTAACAGGATGATAATGGCATAAATAACAAGAAGTAAATCTAGTGCCGGCACAAATAATGTCTACACGTAAATATTTACAAGCAGCACTGGAACACACGCGTTCATATAGCCCTATCTTGCGACTCGTTGTGAGGACATGGAGAACCCTAACCTGTCGGGGAGTGTGTTGGGGAGGCGGCGCTCGGGGATGGGGAGGTGGCGATGGGAGACCTCGAGGCGGTCGGGAGATGGCAAGGCGGCGCTCGGGGACCCGATGACAGGGAGCCGGCGACTGGAGATGGCGAGGCGGCGCTCGGGGAGGCGGGAGGCGACGGAAATTCGGGCGAGGCGGCGCGCGCGAAGTCGAAATGTTTTGATGGACGGACGGTGTGACCTAGGTACTAGTTGTACGGGGCTAACCATCGCACACGGTCACATACAATGGCCCGTGTGGGATGCAAAAACACATCGCACACGGGTATCTAATCCTAACCGTCTGCGAAGTGCCCACATACGGGTTACTGGTAACACCCGTGTGCGGGTATGATTAGATCTCCGTGTGCGTTGTGTCACACATCGCACACGGTTATGATTTGGTCTCCGTGTGCAATGTGTCCGCCTCTTCGGTTTCACCGCCTCTTCGATTTCTCTACTTCACTCGTATAAACCGCCGCCTCTTCGGTTTCTCTACTTCACTCCTATAAGCCGCGCCTCTAGCCCCCTGCTCCGTACTTTGTTCCGCCCCGTGCTCCGTCGAACCTCTTCTTCCTTACCCCTCAAGCCACCCCCTCGATCGATCTGTCGTAATGGCCGCTACAGGGAGCTCTTCGGGGAAGCGGAAGCGCGACGGGTCGTCCATCCGCTTGGACCGCGTGCAGATGACCATGGCCATCTCCTGCGCCACTGCCAGGGCACTAGAGTTTGTCGAGTATGGACCCACCGAGGGCACCCTCCTCTGTGCGTACTACTCCGACCCCGTCCATTACTCCGGTGCGTACGCCGTCCGGTGTATCCTGGAGAAGAAGTTTCCACGGCACATCGGATTTCTCATCGAAGCTCACCACCAGCCGGGGCGTATCCTCGTCCGCTGTAGGGACAAAAACATCGTCCTGCGCCTCCACGCGAAGTGCATCCGGTGGGGTGAAGAGATGGTGAGCTTCTACATAGTTAAAAATGTCTTGGCTCTGATGCCTGACCCTGTGGACGAAGATCTGCCGCTGGAGTGCGTTTAGATAGTTTGTATTTCCCTTTGCTTTTGTTATGTAATGTTTCCTCTTCGCAACAACCGAAAGAGGCCTTTTGTTATGTAATGCCCTGTTCAACGGTGTTGGAAATGTGTTGTTAATCTGTATTCGAAATGTATGCTTAATCTGCGTTCGAAATGTCTACTTTTCGCTTGTAAATGTCTTGTTAATCTGTGTGAAAATGTCTTCTCCATCAGTGTTACAAATCACAGAGCACACGGTCAGATGACCTGTGAACATCGCATACGGGCTGCAGCTTCTAACCGTGTGCGATGTGACCAGGACCACATCGCACACGGGCTAAGTGAGTTTACCGTTTGCAACGTAAGTGACATCGCACACGGGCTATTTGCTTCTAACCGTGTGCGATGTGGATCCTCTACAGTACGACCAGTTATGAATTCGAAATATATGATTATCAGAATCAAAATTCCGCGATGACTCCACAAGATAATTGTGCGATCACTTTTCGAAACATAATTTGCTAACTTTAACAGATTGCATATTCAAAATGAGTACAGATTTGGCTAAATTTTTTTTTAGTACTAGGCTAGATTCAAAATAAATCATGAATCCACTACATGATGACTTCCTTTGTACACTAGCCCGTCGGAATGATCTTGTCGTACGTAGTGGTAAGTTTCCCCTTGGTCTTGCTCGTCGATTCTTATGCGTTCTCCAATAGGTGGCAACTCATTGAACTAGTTGTATTCATCCTCGTCGACAACATTCTCAACTCCTACGATCCTCCTTTTTCCATGCATCACTACATGGCAGTTCTTATGTGCAAGGTCTTTTACATAGAAAATTTGGGTAACTTGGGAGGCTAAAATGAAGGGTTCATTCATGTAACCCAATTTGCTGAGGTTGACATAAGTATGGCGTAATTGTCGACTTTGACATGTCTGAGATCGACCCATTTGCACTTCAACAGTGGAATCCAGAATGTCACGTAGTCAAGCTCCTAAATCTCCTCTATGATCCCGTAGTAAAATTCCTTCTGTCCATCTGTATCTATGGCTTCTACTCAGACAGAGCTATTCTGAAATGTGGTCTTCTCATCTCGATCCTTCATGTAGAACGTATACCCATTCAGGTCGTATGCTTGCCAACTATGAACTGTAAATGTTGGCCCTTTGGCCAACCACGTTAGCGTGTCATCTTTCGGCCCGTCTACGATACGGTTCTGCAACCACTGGCTGAATGTCTTGTTGTGCTTGTTTAAGATTCGACTGTATGGCACATTTGGGAACTCTTGCCGTAGCTTGTTCAGGTGTTCTTCTATATAAGGGGAAACTATGGTCATGTGCTGCAAGACCGTAAAATGGGCAATGTCAAATAGATGAGTATCCTTCCAGCTGACTTCTTTTCCGACAGTACCTTTTCTAGATAGCCTCCCCTCATGGCGAGACCTGGGCACACCAATAGGCTGTGAGTTGTGCATGTAATTGGTGCAAAACTCAACCACCTCCTCTGACGTATATCCTTCTACGATACTGGCCTCGGGCCGATACCGATTCCGAACATAGTGCTTGAGTATTCCCATGAACCGTTCGAACGGATACATGCTGCGTAGGAACACAGGCCCGCACATCTTTATCTCGTACACAAGGTGTGTAACGAGATGAACCATGACATCGAAGAACGAGGGCGGGAAGAACATCTCAAGCTGGCATAGAGTCTTCACAACCTCCTCTTGCAGATCATCCAGTGTATTGGGATCCATGACCTTCTGAGATATCGAGTTAACGAAATCACAAAGCCTCATGATCACATCTCGAACTTTTATGGGCAGAATATTTCTGATTGCCACCGGGAGCATCTGTGTCATCATTACATGGCAATCGTGTGACTTCATGCCAATTAGTTTCTTGTCTTCCATTGAAACAAGACTCCTGATGTTTGCACAATGACCAGAGGGGACTTGGACACTATACAGGAAGCCCAAGAACTCTATGATTTCCTTCTTGGATAAAGTGTAACAGGCAGGTGGGAAATACGTCTGGCTCTTATCTTTCTTTACTGGAACTAACTCTGGTCTGATGCCCAAATGGACCATATCCATTCGTGACTTGATGCCATCCTTCGTTTTGTCTTTCATGTTTAGTAATGTACCAAGAACGCGGTCACATACGTTCTTCTCGACGTGCATGACATCGATGCAGTGACGTACATCTATATCCTTCCAGTAAGGTAAGTCCTAGAAAACTGATTTCTTCTTCCACACGCTCTTCTCACGGGGACGTTTATGTCCCTTGCCAAGCACGACATTCACATCCTTCACCATCTCACTGACCTCTTCGCCGGTAAAAGGCCTTGGTTTCGCGCCTCTTTCTGTATTGCCGTCAAATTGTTCCTTCATGTTACGGTAAGGGTGATTTCTTCTCAAGAACCTCCGATGACGCATGTATACGGTTTTGCACGAGAACGGAAGCCAGACACTCGCGGTATCATCTATGCATGTGACACATGCTTTGGCTCCCTTTGTACTTTGCCCCGAAGCATTAGCAAGTGCTGGATAATCCTGGATGGTAAGGAGTAACAGTGCACGGAGATCGAATGACTCCTTCTTGTACGCATCCCATGCCCTTACCCCTTTCTCTTTCCACAATGTTTGTAGTTCTTCCACCAGCAGCCTGAAGTAAACGTCGATGTCATTTCCAGGTTGCTTTGGCCCTTGGATAAGCATCGACATCATGATGTACTTCTTCTTCATGCATAGCCAAGGAGGAAGGTTGTACATACACAGAAGCACAGGCCAAGTGCTGTGTCTGCTGCTCATGCTGCCAAATGGATTCATTCCATCTGTACTCATTGTGAATCTTACATTCCCTGGGTCATCGCCGAAGGTTGGGTACTTCGCATCGATTCTTCTCCACTGGGCAGTATCAGCCGGGTGTCTCATCTTTCCATCATTCTTACGTCCCTCCGCATGCCAACGCATCAGCTTCGTTTCCTTCGGGTTTGCAAACAAACGCTTCAAACGAGGAATTACAGGCAAGTACCACACAACCTTATTAGAGACTCCCATCTTGATCTCATCATCGGCCTTGTCTTTGTCTTTTGCAAACTTACGCTTGTATCGAGGAGCTTTGCATATCCGACATGAACGCAAATTTTTGTACTCATTGCGATAAAGCATACAGTCATTCTTACATGCGTGTATCTTCTGTACTTCTAGTCCCATGGGGCAAATCACCTTCTTGGCTTCGTAGATTTTTTTGGCAACTTATTTTCATCTGGAAGCATGTCTGCAAAAATACCCAACATCTTTGTGAAGCTCCTGTCCGACCATCCGCTTTCTGCCTCCAATCTCAAGAGGTCAAGTGTTGCTGACAACTTGGAGTGCTTTGCCTTGCAGTTTGGATACAGTGGTCTCTCGGCATCTTCCATCAAGCCCATGAATTCCCTGCATTCTGCATCATCATGGTTGCTCTCGAAATCATGAATCATTTGTTGCAGATTTGGAATAGCAGTTTCATCGCCATCGGAATCACAATCGTCATCTGGCTGCCCATCATATGGGTTTGGCATATGATGATCGCCATCTTCATTTTCTACGTGCATGACCGGCGCCTCTTCACCATGCTTGGTCCAGCATGTATATCCCGTCTTGAAACCCCTCCGAAACAAATGCTCTTCGATCACTCTTGGGTCCTCCCACAGTCTAGAGTTTCCACATTCAACACATGGACAGAAAATCAGCCGCAACCCCTTGTTTCTCATGTCTGCCTCCGCGACTTTCATGAAACGAACGACGCCACTGATATATGCTCGACTTGTAGGACTCTCGGACATCCAACCTCGATCCATCTATAGGATTTCAAACAACAGAAAAACTACATGGCATGATTTTGCTAGCACTGCATGCAGAATACCCGGATCTAAAAATTAACCGAAGGATGACTACTTGATGCGGAATATACGCATACTCTGTCTTTGCTAGCAGAGCTGATCACATATAGCTAGCTGCCCCGGCAAGCCACTGCCTCCGCCGCCGCAGCTGCCGCCCGCCGCCGCCGCCGCCACTCCAATTAGCCGTCGTGCGTCACTCCCGCCCTTACAACAAGCCACCGTTCCAGCGCGCTCGAACTACTGGAGCATTTAGGTCGAGCTCGGTACTGGTACATAGGGGTCACTTACGACATCGCACACGGTCATCAAACAAAATCCGTCACTGATGGCGGCTACCTACGCAAAAGTTTAAGAATTTCTAGAACGAGATATCACACACGGTCACTCGAAAAAAGCGTGTGTGATGTGCATCCACATCGCACACGGTTTCTGTGAACTAACCGTGTGCGATGTTCAATGAGGCACATCGCACACGACAATTTTAAAATAACCGTGTGCGATGTGAGGCACATCGCACACGGGCCTGAAATGTTGCCCGTCTGTTTTCGTTGTATGTTTCCTGGCTTCATCAGTTCATTTCGCTTGCCACACCTCTGAAAAATAGAATAACATCCCAGCATGCACAGGACAATATATATCACAAGCATCCACAACACAAATTAAAGAATTTTCTGCATCTCAATTCCACATCTCAAATTTGACAACTCCACATCTCAACCATATATATATGTACAACACATTCGACATCGCACAAGTTGCTAAAGAATTTTGCACATCTCAGTTTCATATGGAAACGAACTATCTAGGGCTTGGTTCATGGGTAGAAAATGCTAGCTAGAGTGTTTACACACTTGATTAGAAATGGACTCCTTAGAATGTGATGACGCATTAGAATGCGACATCTGTGCGTGCACCTCCCCTTAGGCTCGGGCTTCATCCTGACCTCTGATCGAAGCACACAATCATGTCAGTCACAATTCACAATTTAGCACGGTATAATCAGCGTATAACAAAGTACAGAGATTCGGAAGGTAATATCTAGAGGAAGGCGTCTGATACGTCATGTAGTTTTCTTGTGCAGTATAACAGCAATAGAGCGTCGTCACCATTGTGACATTGCATTTACACTGCACAAGACACTCTTTCCAAAAGAAGTGTCTTGTGCAGTGCAGCGCAGTGTCACAAACGCGACGGAAAACGGCAGCCTCTATCGGCGCTAGCGCTGCTGCAAGGCGGAGGAGCGGTCGCCGGCCTTGAGGAAGAGGCGGCGACCGGATCCGAGCTCGGGGAGGAGGCGGCGGTCGGATCCGGGCTCGAGGAAGAGGCGGCGACCGGATCCGGGCTCGGGGAGGAGGCGGCGGCCACAGCGCGGTGCGAAAGACAGTTAGGGTTCCCGCGTTTATAAATAGAAGAAGTTTGATATCGCACACGGGTTATCAAAACTAACCGTCACCGATAATTACAACATTGTAACAAAATACGTCACTGACGCCGGCTATCTGTGAAACCAGACATCACACACGGTCCGTTCCTATGAAGAAAACGTGTGCGATGTGAGTGAAATAACCGTGTGCGATGTGAGGTACATCGCACACGGAATCTCCGAAATAACCGTGTGCGATGTGAGGAACATCGCACACGGTCCTAGAAAATACCCGTGTGCGATGTTTCTCACACGTTTTCTCAGAAAAAAACCGTGTGCGATGTGCCTCACATTGCACACGGGCCGGTTTGCCGTGGCACATCACACACGGGTCTGAAATATTGACCGTCTGCGATGTTCACATTGCTGACGGGTTTCGGACAACTGTGTGCGACGAGGGGTCTTAAAAGACCAGTTCTGTACTAGTGGTTCTTGCTCCTTACTACTCAAATAGGAGTTCTTTCGAGCGTCCATATTAATTTTAGGACAAAATATGATTCTCAAAGCATGCATGATCAAACAAGTAATAGTTTGGTTTTACCTATCTAAACACGTTACATGCAGCTACATTATTATCCAAATCAAACTCAAAAAAGAGAAGAAGTCTTTGAGCCAGATGCACATATGTTAAGAGTTAAACCGGACTCTATCATGTATGGATCTGTGTGTCTGCATATTTAATTTATCATGTACTGACCTGAAGATGATAGAAGTTTGAATATAGTACGGATAGATGTGCATCGTAGGATGATTGATCTTATAATATACTGACACGTGCTAGGAGTTTGAATTTAATCCATCTACATATATACTCCCTGCATCCCAAAATATAAGACGCGCACGCATTCCAAGGTTTACTATTAGACTTATAATATTTTGATTATGTGAAACAAAAGTGATATTGTTGCACTACTACAGAACAGGTCTTTTAAGCCCCCTTATCGCACACGGTTTGACCTAACCCGTCACAAATGTGAACATCGCACACGGTAACTATTTCAGGCTCGTATGTGATGTGCTACGGAAAATTGACCCGTGTGCGATGTGAGGCACATCGCACACGATTTTTTTTGAAAAACCGTATGCCTCACATCGCACACGGTTGTTTCCTAGCAACCGTGTGCGATGTGGAAATTTATAACTTTTTCATATTAAGTCGGATGGAGACAATGTCTATATGAAAATTGCACCTCTCGACGAGATCTACAACTTTGTAGTTGACAAGTTTCTTTTTGAAGCTATCTAGATGTCCAAATATTAGCCGGAAAGAGGCACATCACACAGCACATCGCACACGGTTGTTAGGAAACAACCGTGTGCGATGTCTCGTTTTCGGAAATTCGTAACTTTTTCATATGAAGTCGGATGGAGACAATGTCTATATGAAAATTGTAGCTCTCGACGAGATCTACAACTTTGCAGTTGACAAGTTTCTTATTTGGAGCAATCTAAATGTCCAAATATTAGTCAGAAAATTCAGATTGAAAGGGTCAAAAGGAATAGATATCCTACTAGTCATAAGACTGTGTTCGAGTGAGATGGTTAGGTGGGCTCACGCGAGAGTAAGAGGTCATGGATTCGAGTCTCCAAAACCGCACGCGCACGTATTTCGCGCGAAGAATCGCGTGACTTGTGACGTGACGTCGTGGCGCGTGCATGGTTGTACAGGGCGTAAAACAGGCGAGTTCTACGTGTCTAACAATATTTTTTTAGCTTTTTTCCCATCCTAAATAACCTGTCTGTATGGAGCACATCGCACACGGGCCAAACTGAAAACCCGTGTGCAATGTGAGTACCATCGCATACGGCTCTGGATCTGTGTGCGATGTGCCCCCCACATCGCTGACCAGGTCGTGCATACGGGCTGGAAAACTGTATGCGATGAGCTTTTTTAATTGTGTGCGATGAGCTTTTCTGTAGTAGTATTGGATTCATTTTTGAAAGCACTTTTCAATGATATCATTTTTGTATCATATAACTAACATATTATAGACCTAATTGTAAATCTTGGGATACGTGCGTGCCTTATATTTTGGGACGGAGGGAGTATGTGCATCGTAGAAGAGATGCAACTCAACCCCCAACACAACACCAAGAAATGAAAGGAAAAGAAAATATGTGGCGAAGGAGGAATCGATCCCTATTAGCAAAAGATGTAAGAAACATAAATACTCTCTCCTTTACGCTTTATCTGTCTACATCCTACCATGTGTATAAATCGAGGAAGTACTCAATGTAACAACAATGGAATGTGAGAAAAATATAAATAATAAAATAATAAAATCCTAGAACTCTTTTTGTTAATAGAACAGAAATCACCAAATCTAAAAAATAGATACTTGGAAATCCCCACATTAATCGAAGAAAAAGAAAAACATCTGACCATCTATCTGGTGGGACCGAGTTATAACGGTTCATATTGACTCAAATAAGAGTTCTTACTCCTTACTATTCATATACAAGAAAAACAATGGTTCAGGTTGACTCAAATAAGAGTTCTTGCTCCTTACTATTCATATACAAGAAAATATCTAACCATCTATTTGGTGGGACCGGGTTACAGTGGTTCAGATTGATTTAAATAGGAGTCCTTGCTCCTTACTATTCATAACTCTGGGTTTCTAAATAAATATGTTAACAAATACATGGCCCGTGCAATTGCACGGGTTGACGACTAGTAGTACCCAATGCGTGGCATGATTTTTGACTGTCTGCTGCATTTCAGCTTAATTCAATCTCATATTTGCACGATACTGTTGGCACATCATTTTCAGGAAAAAATTGGTAGCATTTCAGCATGCATTTTTCACATCTTATAGCAACATTTATAAGGAAAAATTACATTATAATCAGTAAAAAAAATATTTCAGCAGAAAACAGAGCACCATTTTAGCAACAAAGAAAAACAACATCTCAGCTCAAATAGAGCAACAACCATGTCATACATAACCGTGGCACATCTAAAAAGAGGACGATAAGTTGCGGTTAATCCATGTGAACAGTTTGGTCAAGCCAGAAAAGGCAGGGCAGTGGGGTCATTTAGAAAAGTTCTCTCACATCTAACCTAATTTTTTTATTAAACACGGTGTGTTCTCGTAAATGTAACGGTTTTCGTAATAGTACTGAACAAGGACCCTGTTTTACGATGTATCTAGGCAAAGAGCGCAAACGGATATTGTCCCGTGGCAAAGTTTGCCATGAATCAAAGTATGAGCGATGCAATGGACTGCTTCAGACTAGTGTTTCCATGATTGAACATGCTGCAAGCACTAGTCATTTGAACAATGCAACGAGAATCCGTCATTTGTGAACTAATTACTATTGTGTGACCTGAGAAGTGCAGCACATTTTATTTTCCTTTTTGAAGAGAAAAAGTATAGTATCCAAGTTCTATTGCTTTCGGAAACATCCCACAAAGGGAACGAGACATGATCATGTTCGCTTTCATGTTTTGGAAGACTTAAATACTGGCACAGACAATCACGAAACTAAAGATCGCTGCATTGCTAGCTACCTAGCTTCGATGCTGCATCACGATTGGAACTGACATCCCTAGCTAGCTAATCATAATTATTGACAAAACCAAGTCCTTGCCGGCCATGTTCGGGCTAAGAGAATGCTGCGTGGCTTTGCATACTTGTTGAATAGATTCCAATTTCTTTATAAAACCGGGAGCTTAATGGTTTGTTTTTCTGTCCCATCAGCAAGTGGTTAAATAGGTTAAGACCTGCAAAATATACTACATTTGAAGCACCCATTGTGCCAGCTTGCTTTAGACTTTCATGAATCACCATTTGTTTTTTACCAACAAATATAATATCTGAACAAAAACAACAATAGTCCAACAAACCTAGGACACATATTATAGCTTGCATACGAGTAGGTTCCATGCCGCATCCACTACTCTACTCACCCAGAAAGAATTTGGCGTGTCCTCTCTGTTTACACACAAAAATAAGAAAGATAGAAACAGAGACAGAGACTGCACCTTACCCATCGTGCTAGCTTGTTTTAGACTTCCATAGATCACTATTTGTTTTTGACCAACAACTATAATATCTGAAACATTGTAATAATCAAAGTTCTTAGGGTTGTGGACATCTTCTTGATGCAGAGGCTGGGTGGTCAATAATTTTTTTTTAAAAAGAAACTATAATATCTGAATAAGGTGCAATGTTCTAGCATATATTATGGGTAACTTGAGTTGCACAAATGTGGGTACGAAGCAGGCTAATTTCCTTATTGTAGATTGCATTGCATGCCTGGAGACTCCATGCCGCATCCACCACTAAACAACACAACAACAATTTGGCATATCATCTCTGTTTACACAGAGAGAGAGAGAGAGAGAGACACAGAGAGAGAGAGAGACAGAGACTGTACCTTAGCCAGCAAAGCTGGAATGGTACCAATTAATCATGTACTAAGGTATGTAATGGACTGCTACTGCCTTTCAAGCTTGCATGTGTAAACATACAAGAGAAAATGTAACCTGACCAGGAACATTGTGTAAACTGAAAAGTGCTCCACGTTTCCTTTTTTCTTTTGAATGAAAAATGACCTAGCTAACATCCAAACAGCATTGATTTTAATGCCCAACTAGTTGTAGTGTATTTGAGTTTTGAATGTTTATTTTCAATGCAAGCATTGATCCATGTTTTTTAGAGATTGACGCAGGACTTCGTTTACATTGTATAGGCTCCAATTCTTAAAAGACTGGAACCGTCAAAAAATTTCTTTCTCTGCCGCCACGGCTGGTGGTTAGATAGGTTATAATACAAGCACACGAAACGATTTTTGAAGCACCCATCGTTAGCATAAAATCCATCTTACTTATACCAACGTCTCATATACTATTATGCGGTAATATATATACTACTTTATTATTTTGAGTATGTATTTCTAAAATATTTTAATACAAGCTACATGAAAAAATTGCTAGTTCATAGTTCTTAGCATATTTTAAAAATACCTTCATATTTGCGTGTAGAAAGGAGAATGTCAAAAAAATATGCATAGCACCTGAAAAGTAGTATCTATGCTCATACTTAGTGTTACATACTCTTATACTACAGGTACATACTTCTCGTTGCACTAGATACTCCATAGAATTAGTGACACGACACATGGATGTAACTATATCCAGTTGTAAGATAAAGGCTCCTTTATCTAGTACAACGAGAAGATGCATCTGTAGTATGAGAGTATATAACATTAAGTATGTAGTATAGATACTACTTGTTAAGTGATATGTATATTTTTTTTGACATACTCCTTTCTATGTGCAAATATGAAGATATTTTCAAAGTATGCTAAGAACGATGGACTAACTTGCAATCCTTTCATGTGGCTTGTTTTAGAGTATCTTATAAATAGTATGTGAGCATACTCAAAGTGATAAAATAGTGTATATATACTACCGCATAGCAATATAAGGGACGTGGGTGTAACTACACCCGCTTGTAAGATCCACCCGGTCAAACATAGGCTCATGGTCAGATGAAGGGGCAAAGCTGTTGTAGAACCCCTCGTCTGATAAGCCAGATTTCGATAGGTTCTTTGGTGAAGTTGGCAATGACATCGACGAAGACTTGATGACTTTGGCCGAAGGGGTCCCCATGATCGGCGTCATCTGTCAACGATCAGTAAACTGTCGACCTTACACTATACGTGGTGAAAAAAGTGAGGGTAGGGGACACCCAGCCGTGCCAAGTCAAGTTGTCGGGAGCCAATGATTTTATATAGGTTTGAGCTTCTCGAGGATAATAACCCTACGGTATGTGTGTCTTATATTGATCTCAAGATAGGGTACAAGTGGAATAACAAACCTAGAGGGGATCTATAACAAGTCGGAAGTGGATGTCGAGGGTGCATCTTCCCTTCTACTTGGCTCAGAAGTCTCCTCAAGTGGATCTCTAGGGCTTCTGTGTTGGTGGATCTAATTCTGGTTATCTTTCTTCGATTGGATTCAGCGTGTGATGATGTGATGAGATGAGAAATCCTCTCCGCAGGGTCCCTGGCTCCTTTTATAGAGGATATACCGTATCTAGCACGAACTCGTCTTCGAATAGGACTCATGTCATCCTTAAACGCAGGGATAAGCTTTTTCGTTCTCTCCATGATTCTTATGTTCTGTTGTTCTCATCTAGATACTACAACTCTTTTCTAATTCTTTGTTTTGCATTTGTATGAAAACTACCTGGATTCTTTTCCTTTTTCTACAAAATTTTCTATTCCTGCGTTTTATCTTTCTGTGTTCCAAACGGTCTAAACCATGTTAAGAAAATATTTAAGATTAGGGATGTAACCTTCAATTGAGTTGAAGCATTGTCCATTTCTTTAGCATTGTCATTCGCAAAACGCAAATTAGATGCCATATATTATGTTTAAGAAAAATAAAAGAAAACACGGTTTGTTGTCCTGTCAATTTCTGTTAGCCAGGTTGTCTTTTTGTTGGCATCACTCCTCACTGAAGATACCTCATAAAAATTCTTATGTTTAGGGGAACCTTCAATAGCCATAAACGTTGATTGCTAAACCTGAACTTGAGATTGTACAAAAGCTCGATACATGGATTGAACCGGGAACTGTTTGCATTATTGCTTTGAGTTTTCGGTGAGATGGAGATGGCATAGCTTCAGGACATTTGCTGTAATTAACAATGACTGATGACTTAATTAGCAACGTCTTGGGCATTGCCACGCACAGGCTTCAGTCGTATCGAATAAGTCCTGATCGTTATTTTATTATTTGTTTAGAGTGATTAAAAAGTTGCTCTAGCAATGTACAGCCTTCCCGCTCCCCGCAAAATATAGAATAAAAAAATTACAGTGTCTTCGGGAGGAAGTGAATGGTGTATTTTTTTTTCTGTCTTTGTTCAGGTATTTGTGACTGGAAAAACAGAAAAACTGTGATCAATGGAACTATCTAAGGCAAGCTAGCTAGCACGATCGAGGGCATCGGTAGAGTCGGTATCAAAAACAACTCATACCATAGATTATCTTTTAAGTTGAGGCAACGGGATCGATTTTAGAGTTTTTTTTCTTTCTAGAGTCTAACTCTTCATAAAGAGTCAGTTTTAATCTCTTTTCTACTCATATCTCTTCCAATCAGTAATTAACATACGTGGTAAGACGAACAGTCAGCTGATATCATATATTTGTAGATGCCCTAATTAAATTTAGAAAATGTTATTGTTTGCATATTAATCAACCATTTCCCGTTGGGAAAACTACTTTAGGTATTTCATTTTAGTTTCTTTCTATAGAAGTCGTATCTGCCAATTAATGCTTAAAATGTAGTCGTGGATGATGAAAGTCGTACATACCCATTCCAATTTGTCTGGCCACTAGTACAGAAATCGATATCCGAGGGGTTAATAAAATAGCGCATCCGAGGCTGTTATAGCACCCGCCTCCACGGAGTGGTTGCGGATATGGGAGCATGCATCGGAGGCGGTTACGCAAGCGCCTCGGATAAGAGCTTATCCGAGGCGGTTAAGAAAATGTAACCGCCTCCGATAAATCCTTATCCGAGGCGGTTGAAATAGATATCCTAGACGGTTGTTAAGTTGCAACCGCTTCGGATATGTTTTTAAACAGACGTTATTTTGCCTGATTTACTAGCCTCCTTGAAAAAGCAAACAGTTCATATATGTGATATATCCAAATCACAGCATGCATACAACAGATTTATATAGCACACTTCAATCATTCATTCTCGCATTCTCGCATCCAAATCATAGCACGCATACATACACATATAAATAATATTACAAAACTTGTTCACTTGAGTCATATACTCAATTCACAGCGAAGATATTGATGAAATTCAAAAAAGTAGACCTCTTTTAAGTTCTTCACATGAATAGAATCACTCGCCGAAGCCTCCATACATGATATCTATTGGTAAAGAAGTCTCATTTGTAAAACAGTGACATTCACAAGAAAAGTTACAGTTATGTTACACCCACTTACACGTTAGCAGTGAGAGAAAAAATGAACAAGACATTTAAAAACATCAAGTGCACTTATCATTTGAAACCACAAGTTGGATAGATAACTACAAAGTTTGATGCTTTGGAACTAATGAAGTAACTAATGACCTAACTAAAAACCTAAGTAATGATCTAACTAATCGCAATCCTAAGTTCCTAGCTTGCCGCCAAGAAACTGAAGCGTCCTTCGGCACTAATGACCTCGTGGTTTAGGAAGCTAGCGATGTGCGACCGGATCTGGGCGATGACCATATCTTCCAACTGTTTGATTGCCATGGTTTTCGCCCCTCCCTGAAACATGAGGCTTACACTCAAGGCGAATACCATGATTAAACACTAGACATTAGTAGTGGCGATGGTTTCGTACCGCTAGATCACGGTACTTTGGGTTGCTGCAAAGGGCTAGCATGTAGAAACACACGTAATACCCACAGAGGTTGGTCCCTTCGGGTTGTTGCCGGCACTACAAAAGGGACATCGATAGCATTAGTTCGAGGAGTCAAGGACATTATGGAATACCTTAAACTTGGAGTCATGGCGTAACTCGACGGGCACTCCTTCCTTGTGCCTCCCTCCTTGTTTGACGTACATGTCAAACGCTCTAGATGATTCAAAACAATTAGCATCGAACTGTCTTTTCCTTTGTGAAGAAGAAATAATAGGCATGGACGAAGTCGAAAGTTTTGGTACTCACTCGTCGAGTAGACGCATGATGTCCAAGTACCCTTGCTTGCACTCGTCAATGCTACGCCTCATGGAATCAAGGTAATATACTTTATTCCATTTTGGTACGATCACGAGGAGGATCCAATGACCCTTGGTTATATGATACGAAATTATTATATGTTTAGCCGTCGAACCATGAGAATTTGCAAAGGATATGGCTTACCCGATGTTATAGGCAACCTGGATGTGTTGCAAGCTTCGTACATCCACGATCGATCCATCTAAGCCGTGCATGTGGAAAGTTAAAATTTTAGTTAAAAATATGAAGTGCATTGACTTCGTGACATGAGTTTAACATTTCATCAAATACTAATCTAACCGAATTCTCAAAATAATTACTAACCTAACTAACTAATATAATTAACTAACCGTACTAATTGACTAATATAACTAAGTTATATGCGTTGACTCTCTTCAATTACTAACGTATAACTAACCAAATTACCACTTCTTGCATATAAAAATTAAATATGCCACAAAAATAAATCCATCATTAATTTTTTTCCTTTTTACCCACAAAATTCCTTAAAAATTTGCATACGTTAACACTAAATTTATATGCATTCAACCATACGATAAATAAAACATCTCCATCGATCTAATTATAATCATATAATTTAATATTCTCAATGTCCAAGAAACAAAGCAAAATCACCAAATTATTGGATGAAATGATTCAAAAACTAAACACTAATCTTTGCTAACCAACAAGGAAGTATAATCTCCAACTATACTCTTCCAAACGTAGCTTCTCCATCGAAAAATCGCCAGCAAATAGCTCAAAAAATCACCAGCAAATCGCCACATTTAAGACATATCTACCTCTGGTCGTACGTCTGCTCGCGCAGCACAATTAATACTGTGAATCATATTGGAGGCGGTTAAATCCACATAACCGCCTCGGATATCACTTATATGGAGGCGGTTATATATTAGCTATATAACCGCCTCTGATATGTACTCACATATCCAAGGCGGTTGACGATATATAACCGCTTCCGATATGGCCATTATCCGAGACAGTCAGAAATAAGTAACCGCCTCGGATAACATTGGAGGCGGTTACTTATTTCTAACCGCCTCGAATGTGATCGTTATCCGTGGCGGTTGTTCCCGGACTCGTTTATCTGAGGTGGTTTTTTCGTACTAACCGCTTCAACCGCTTCCGACATATCTTATTCGTGGCGCTTTTACTTAACCGCCTCGGATAAGGCGCCTCGTATAGACAATTATGTAGTAGTGGGCCTATTGTCGTTCACATTCACTAAGTAATATCACCTCAAGATGCATTTGTTTCTTTCGGATGGAGATGGCACAGCCATAGGAAACTTTGTTGTCATTAACAAAAACCGAGGACCTTCCAAAGTCTTTAATTATATCCCATGAAGAGGGCGTACCTAACATTTTAGGGCCCTGCACTAAATGAAATATTAGGCTTTATATTTAGGATCATCTTAAAATTTTAGCAAAATCTATGTGTGCTCCGACCCTAATAATCGTCCTCATCCACTGGTTCCAAATTCAAAATTTTAAATATGCCCAAGGTTATGCTCCTCCGTAAACAATTCACAATTTTACCCAAGGTGAAGCTCAATCGAGAGCTGGCACGAAGCCAATGACATAGAATAGAGCGGGATAATAGTTCGACATGTTAGGGTTATCTAATTTGTTGGTGTGGATATTTACCTAGTTGTGTAAACTCAGGTGAAGTGCTCCATACTTTTTATTTTTCAAAGAAAAATGGCCTAGCTAACATCCAAATTGCATTCATTGGACAAAAGACAACAAGAGGAACATTACCCAATTATGTGCAGCATGATATATGCTCCCTCTGTCCACAAATGTAAGATGTGCATAGAATTTAAGGTTAGACTTTGACCAACAATTAAATCAATAATATTGAATTATATAACACAAAAATGATATCATTTGAAAATACGTTTAAATATGTATCCAATGATACCACTTTTGTATCATATAACTAAAAAATTATTAGTTTAATTATTGGTCAAACTTAAACCTTAAATTCCGCACACGTCTTACATTTGTGGATGGGGGAGTATTTTGGAAAGCTTACATAGAGCCATTGACAATCAATGAAATTAAAGGATCAATTAGACTATCTCATTGGTAGTTAGCTACCGTTGATTGATGTTGTATCTCGACTGGTATTGACATCCCTAGCTAATCTTACATATGCTCTTCTTGCCAGCTACGAGCCATTTGAGTTTTGAATTGTTTATTCTCATTGCCAGCTTTGAGCCATGTTATGGTTTAGAGATTGACGCACGGCTTTGTTTACGCTGTATAGACTCCAATTCCCTTACAAGACCGGAACCGTTCCTTTTTCTATCCCAGCGGCTGGTGGTTAGATAGACTATAATACGCAGATGAAAACCATTTATGAAGAACCCATCGTGCTAGCTTGCTTTACTTTTCCATGGATCAATAAGTTTTTTCAGGAATCATTATAATATCTGAACAAGAAGGACAATTAGAGATGAAAAAGCTATGGGCTGGATGTCGAGTTGGTTACGCAATTTAGGTTGAAAATAAGTATCTATATTACTGGTTCGACATTTTAATGATCCACTGCGTCATTACATTTCTCAAACGGTACCACCTAAAGGCCAATATAGATATGTCACAACATGTGCTACTATTATGTATTCATCATATTATATTTCCTGCCATAAAAATTTCTAGACATCAGTTTGTCAACCCAAACTCTACATGACTAGCGGACTCCGTGCCTCATCACTAGTACAGAACGGCACATAAACGACGGCTCATCCCAAACGGTTAACCATAGCTGTTACGTTTGCCGCACATCCCAAACGGTTCTAATTTTCTAGCCGTTTGGGATAAGTCGGCCGAAAATGGATCGTTTGGGATGATATTACATCCGCGACGGTCAAAAATTTGAACTGTCTGCAATGTAATCCCAAACGGTTCATGAAACTGAGCCGTTTGGGATGACTGCCTTATCCGCGACGGTTAAAAAGTGTAACCGTCTGCGATGTAATCCCAAACGATTCGTGAAATAGAGCCGTTTGGGATGACGTACTTATCCGTGACGGCTCTATTTTTTTATTCGTGATGGGCAAAGTTCGAACGAACAACTCACGACTTTCACCTGCTTCCGGTGACAACTACTACTCTCTTATGAATGGGAGGAACACAATAGAACATATATTTGCTATTTTTGGACACTAAGGCAGAGATCTCGAACATATATTTGAACATACATATATTACGAAGTAGCAGTAATAATTACATAGTAGTAATTAGTAGACTAATTAATTATCTAATAAAACCTACGCCTCTTCCTGGGTGGGCCCGATCGTGCCATCGTCGCTGTGGAGGCCACGTTGTCGTCAATGTCGTTACTGCCGTCACCTCCGTCATCGAAGCCGTCGAGGTCGTCGTCGTCCTCGTCGGCGTGCTCCCAGCAATCGTCCTCATCCTTGTCGGTGTGCTCCCAGCAGTCATCGATACAGTAGCCTTTTCGGGCAGCGGTGGCGCCGTGCTGCTCGTTGTCGTCGCTGTCGTCATCCTCCTCGTTGTCATCATCATCATTGTCCTCATCCTCGTCCGCTGCGTCGTCCTCCTCCTCCTCATGGTTGGCCTCGTCGGCCTCGTCCTCCATGCCTAGCATCGAATCGTCGTCGGCCATCCAATCATCGTCGGATCTGGAGGTCGGTAGCATCCAATTGTTGTCAGAGGAGACCACCATTGGCGAGTCCTCGTCGGACGAGTAGTTGGTGGTGTTGGATGGCCAACTAATCGGCGACGGAGGATCTGCAAAGGGCGACGGGACGGATAGTGGCGCTGATGACGACGGCAGACTGGCCATGGCGGAGGAGAAAAGGAGTAGGAGGAAATGTATTGGGCGGAGGCGGAGGTGGATCCAGTATTGATGCGGAGGGAGCGAAGCGGCGGGAAGATGAAGCGACAAAGAAGAGGATCGAAGAGATGAATGGGCACAGTCAGTTTACCGCCTAAATATATTATGCTCGAAATTCTCATCCCAAACGGTTAATACAAAAAAGCTGTTTGGGATGTGCGTCCCTTAAAATTTTGAAGCGCGCACATCCCAAACGGTTCTAATTTTCTAGCCGTTTGGGATAAGTCGGCCGAAAGGGATGATATTACATCAACAATGTTTAAAATTTTGAACCGTCTGCGATATAATCCCAAACAGTTCGTGAAACAGAGCCGTTTGAGATGACTTACTTATCCGTGACAGCTCTATTTTTTGAGCCGTTTGGGATGATTAGCCCAATAAATATCTCGGCCAACCAGACAGATTTGGAAGCCCGACATAAGTGTTGGATGTCCGGTTGACGAGTGATTTGCTGGCGATTTGGGTGGCGAATTAAGGCAACCGGACATTGCATACTTTTAGAAGACCTATTTGTTGTTGGTTTTTAAAGGTTAGTAATTGCATTTCTATTGTTATATATCTTGTATTGTTTGGAACAAATTAAGTTTTAATTATGTAGAGTGACAGATCACTCATTAATTCTTCATATGTGAACGTACGTAGATGAATCGAGGGTGGATGTACAACGAGAGCCATGTTAGCCAAGCGTACATCCAAGGCATCGTTGGTTTCTTAAAAGCTGCCGTGGTGGATATGCACAATAAGGGGGAAGAGTGGATTTTTTGTCCATGCGTTGATTGCGATAATACTAGGCAGTGGCAGAACCCTAAATAGATTGAAGCACACTTGATTCGAAGGGGTTTCAAGGAAGGATATACATGTTGGAGCAAGCACGGTGAAGAGGCGATCACACATGAAGATAATAATAACATCGATGACACCGAATTGTACGATATTGCAAACACAGTCAATGATGATCAGCCAGATGGTGACGATTGTGCTTCCGATGATGTGATGTCAGATAATGCGGATACTATGCCTGATCTGGATGACATGCTGCGTGATGTAGAGGGGAACCATAATGACGGAGGGTATAAGCAATTCATTGGCCTGTTAGAGTGAAAGAACCGAAGGTGCCGACTAGAGGGGGGGTGAATAGGAGGCTAACTATTTTTCACTTGTTTTAAGTTTGGTTATCAAGTTAAGCCTTAACAGATTGCTAGGATAAGCTAGTTGTGTGACAGGTGAATGACACAGGCAATATGTGTATGCAAATTAACACCTAGCTATCACACAGGTGTCTAACACAGGTAAGCTAAACCTATAATTGATAAACAAGATAAGTAGCTGTGTAACAGGTAGCTGGCACAGGTAAGAGATATGATCTTTAGCAACTGAGTCACAGCTATGCTAACACAGGTGTAAAGGCAATCAATCACAGATAAACAAGATATGTATGATCAATACAAACAAGCAAGACAAGTGAGTATCTAAGAACAGTATAGAAAGTACTCAGAGAGATAATGGTGTTTTTCACCGAAGTTTCTTATTCTTTGCAGAAAGGTACGTCTCTGTTGGAGAGGCTACTCCGAAGAGATCGCCAGCACTGAATCGTGCTTGTTCTCCGAGTACCTGAGTGATTAGGCCTCTTCTTTGCTTGTGGAAGTCCTTTAGCCTTGCAGCAGGTAGACTTCAGATCACCTTCACAAACGTTTGGTCCAGCCCACACAAGCTTGGGTGATACCAGCGACTCCTACGCCTGTCTAGGAGTAGACACTCCAAGAATAATAGATTCAACAACAACAACTCTTGGAGGAACCAATGCTCTTTGCTCAGAGACTCTAACTCTCACGAACTAACACTTAGGAAGTTTGGCTTCTGTTCTGAGAATGAGAGGCTTTGCAACAGTTGGATATGATTCACTGGATTGAGCAAGATTGGTTGGTTCCAGGTGAAGACCCCTCCTGGTCCCCTATATATAGGGTTCACAGGCACTTGACCGTTACACTGTTGCCACGTAGGATTAAGTGTGTCACCGGTGACCGGCACCGGTGACACAGCCAATCACACCGTCCAACTATAACCTGCTCGAGCAGACTGACACCTGTGTCACCAGCAGCACACACAGGTGAACTCTTAACTGACGTAGCCTAACTACTCAGCCCGGCCTTGGCACACTACATGCCCTCAGCGCACTACTAACTCTGATCCCTAATAAGGAGAGAACCTCCGACAGACTTCTGACTCTGCAGACAGACCATCGCAGTGCAGTTATCTTAGCATTTACAAGCCCTCCCCTGGTACAGAGGTGTACCTGAGTCATAGAGCGAAAGACCACCTGTGACACAGCTGTGTCACACCGGTGACTCTAACCTCTAGGGTTTTCTGCTAGCACCGCAGAGTGCTAACATAAGCCAGTTTCACACTTGTGCAAAACTGTTAACACAGGGCCACTGACCTCAAAGCATCAGTGCAACTGTCCAACACTCCGAGCATTGAGCAATAGATCCTCCAAAGATGATTACTGCTTCATCCCTCTTGATAGTACGGGTGTTTCCTATGTGTTGGAAATATGCCCTAGAGGCAATAATAAATTGTTATTATCATATTTCTTGTTCATGATAAATGTTTATACTCCATGCTATAATTGTATTAACCGGAAACATAATACATGTGTGGTTTTATAAACAACACCGTGTCCCTAGCAATGCCTCTATCTGGCTAGCTCGTTGATTAAATGATGATTAAGGTTTCCTAATCATGGACATGTGATGTCGGTTAATAACGGGGTCATGTCATTAGGAGAATGACATGATGGACAGACCCAAATTAAGTTAGGCAATTCGATCACGTCACAAAGTTCATATTGCATAGCTTTCCATTGTTAAATGTTCCGATCCTTAGACCATGAGATAATGCCACTCCCTAGTACCGGAAGAATGCTTTGAGGGCATCAACCGTCACGCCGTAACAGGGTGATCATAAAGGTGTCTTTCAGGTATTTCGGTAAGTACTTGTTGGGTTGCATGTATCGAGAGTGGGATTTGTCCATCCATGTGACAGAGAGATATACTCTGGGCCCACTCGGTAAAGCACATTCTGTATCGCTTGCAAGCACGTGACTAAAGAGTTGGTCACAGAGGATGTGGCATTACGGAACGAGTAAAGAGTACTTGCCGGTAACGAGATTGAACTAGGTATGGTGATACCGACGATCGAATCTCGGGCAAGTAAAATATCGCGAGACAAAGGGAATGGAATATTCGACATCGTGGTTCAAACTGATAAAGATCTTCGTTGAATATGTGGGAATCAATATGGACATCCATGGTCCCGCTATTGATTATTGATCGGAGAGGTGTCTCGATCATGTCCGCATATTCCCGAACCCGTAGGGTCACACACTTAAGGTTCGTTGACGCTAGGGTATAAAATGAGATATTAATATGGTGAGACCGAAATTTTGTTCGGAGTCTCGGATGGGATCCAGGACGTCACGAGGAGCTCCGGAATGGTCCGGAGATAAAGATTCATATATGAGAAAGTATTTTTAGGGTTCCGGAAAAGTTCGAGATTTTTCCGGTATCGTACCGGGAAGGTTTTAGAAGGTTTCGGGGGTCCCCGGGTGGGGCCCACTTATCCCGGAGGGGTCCACATGGACCAAGGGTACTGCATGAACAGTACACACATGAATAGTGTCGCATGAACAGTAACCCCCCCAAGGGATAAGATCAAATCCCTTAAAAATAGGAGATAAGATCGAAAGGGGAGGCTTTACTTGGGGGGAGGGTACTGTTCACACGCGTACTGTTCACGAGTGTACTGTTCACGGGTACTATTCCTCCTCCTCCAAGTTTCCTCCTCTATATAAAGGAGGGGAGGGGCAGCCCTCCGGAGAGATCCATCCCAGCCGCCGCCTCCCTCTCTCCCATCTCCTCTCTCTCGTGCGCAGCGCTTGGCGAAGCCCTGTCCGCGGAGAAACCCCACCACCTCCACCACCATGCCGTCGTGCTACCGGAGTTGATCTCATCTACCTCTCCACCTCACCTTGCTGGATCAAGAAGGAGGAGACGTCATCGAGCCGTACGTGTGCACATCTCGGAGGTGCCGCTCGTTGCGGTGCTTGATCGGATTGGAACACGAGAAGATCCCTCTCGCGGCTGGGAGGTATAACCTAGCTGCGGGAGGCTGCGGGCTTCATCGACAACGGTCAAATTCTCCGCTGCGTTGACGTGTTCGTCGAGGGTATGTAAATATGATCTGTCTCTCGTTGCAAGCTTCTTCTAGATTGGATCTTGGTTTTCTAGATTGGATCTAGGTTTTCGTTTGCATCTCGTAAGAAAATTTTTGTTTTCTATGCTGCGAATCCCATCAGTGGTATCAGAGCTAGATCTATGCGTAGATGCTTTGTACGAGTAGAACACAATTGGATTGTGGGCGTTGATTCTCTTGTTGCTACCTCTTTTCGTGCACTTTGGATCTTGCGGGATAGTAAGATGAAGCGGCCCGGACCAACTTTACATGTCCTCGCACATGAGACCGGTTCTGCGATCAACATGCAACTTGTATTGCATAAGCAACTGGCGGGTGTCTGTCTCTCTTGCTATAGTGAGATCTAAATTGCAACGGGAGGCTTGAAGAAGTTAATAGCAATACTTGAATCCACGTTGTGGCTTTGCGTAGGTAAAGAACGGTTCTTGTATGCAGCCCCTAGAAGCCACGTAAAACTTGCAAACAATAAGTAGAGGCGTCTAACTTGTTTTTGCAGGGGCATGTGATGTGGTATAGCCAAAGATGTGATGTGATATATGTGATGTATGAGATGTTCATGTTTTGTAATATTTCACGGCTTGCATGTCGATGAGTACGGCAACTGGCAGGAGCCATATGGTTGTCTTTAATATTTTTGTATGACCTGCGTGTCAACTCCAAACGCCATGTAATTGCATTACTTTATCGCTATGGTTAGCAATAGTTGTAGTTGCAACGCGTGGTGGTGACAATCATGTGCGGCGCCCAAGGACCTAGGCGCCATGCTGGTGGTGATGGAGATCATGCCGGTGCTTTAGAGATGGAGATCAAAGGCACAAGAAGAAAAAGGCTATACCATGTCACATTATCTATGCATGTGATGTTTATCCTTTTTATGCATCTTATTTTGCTTGTATGACGACGGTAGCATTATAAGATGATCCCTCACAAAGTAATATCATGTTCGTGTTCTCCCTTAGTATGCACCGTCGTGAAAGTTCGCCGTTTCGAAGCACCACGTGATGATCGGGTGTGATAGACTCTACGTTCACATACGACGGGTGTCTCGACGAGCTTAGCATGTACAGACATGACCTCGGAGCACATGCAGAATACTGGGGTTGTCTTGACGAGCCTAGCATGTACAGACATGGCCTCGGAACACAGCGAACCGAAAGGTTAAACATGAGTCATATGGACGATATGATCAACATGTTGATGTTCACCATTGAAACTACAGCATCTCACGTGATGATCGGACTTGGTGTAGTGGATTTGGATCATGTACCACTAAAACAACTATGAGGGATGTTGAATTTAGTGGAAGTTTATTATCATGAACAACTAATCAAAGTGAATTTGCATAGTTCGTAGTAGTCATTGGCATCCGTTATCTACCTTACACTTAGCTTGTTAATTGAGATAGAAAAACTGAATTGATCTGGTAGTAATGATACGGAATGGTACCATATTAGTGCCAAGTTAAGATAAAGTCCTATTGCAAACTTTCGGTAACCTGACCTAGCTCCATGTGATTTAATAAGTTGTATTAATCCAAGAGCAATGATTCCAATTTAGTGTCTAAAGTCATGTTTGTCTCCGTGAAACTTGATCTACAAAATTGTTTTGAGAATTGAGGAGATTATGAGATAATCTAGGAGCTGAAAGGATTGTTTCAGAAGTGAGCAAGGAGTAACAGATATGTGATATCTAAAACCTTGTTTTGCTGCAAGATGACTTAGTATAATCTAGTGAGAAAGCGTGTGCTCATATTGTATGAGTATATGCAAAGATTGAAGACGCTAGGCGTCTTGATTTCTAAATAGTTTGGCACTGAAATTATTCTCGCATACTTCCCTACGAGCTATAGTAGCTTCATCATAAAATGTTATGATGGGACGGATAAAGTGTATGGGTAATTTATTTACCATACTTAAAGATAGCTAAAAGTGGAATCCGAAAGAACGCCAATCATGTGATGATGGTGATCAATTTCAAAGTGCAAGTCTAAGGGTGCTAGTACTTGACTAAAATCCTAAGACTATGTGCCAATGTGACTGGTGCCATTGTTGATGTTGATAGATTCTTCTAAAAGGAGAGGGGACGCTGAAAGAGGATCTGAAAAATATTTGACAGGAAAAGAAAAGACTGGAAAAGTTCAGCTCAGGTATATAGATGATATACATGTTGTAGATGTATTCTTTGCTAGTAAACAATGTAATTCTTGGGTATGTGATACTAGATCGGTTGGTATGAGTGTCATACAATGCAACACGATACAAGAACTACAATGGCCTAAAAGACTAGCAAAAGATGTGGTAGTGATGCACATTGGGAACTAAATAAAAGGGTTTATTATGTTCACCGTCTGCATCCTTTCGAGCCTTTGAGATTGATTATAAGTGCTTAGTAATTGTTATTTTGTTTCGGCTTTATGAGAACAATGGTTGTTCAAATTATGGCCATGCTCCATAATGGATGGATCATTTAAATCTTGATGGTAATACCAACATCCATAACACTGACGCTAAAACGCCGTGAGGCTAATGATTTGAATTTCACTTATTTGTGACACCTGTGTTTAAGTCATATTGGAAAGAGATGCATGAAGAAACTCCATGTTGATGGATTTTTGGAGTCATGTGATTTTAAATCATTTGACACTTGCAAATCTTGTCTGAAAGGAAGATGACTAAAAATCCGTTTATAGGCCAAAGTTGAACGGACGACTAACTTTTTAGAAATTATACATAATGATGTATGAAGTACGATATGTGTAGCCGTGTATGGTGGATTCCTCTACTTCATAAACTTTCACCGATGATTTGAGTGGATATATATGGATATATCTATTTGATGAGAAAGAAGTATGAAATATTTGAAAAGGTTCAAAATTCAGCGTGAAGTAGAAAATCATCGTAACGAGAAAATCAAATGTCTATGATTGGATTGTAGAGGAGAATATTTGAGTTACGAGTTTAGCGAACATCTGAAGAGTTATGGAATTGTTCCACAACTTGCGCATCCCGGAACGCTATAGAGTGATGGAGTGTCCGAGAGATGTAATCAAACCTTGTTAGACATGGTTAGATCGATGATGTAATTAAATAAAACTACCGTTATATTTTTGTGGATTATGCTTTAATAGACTACCGCTTTTACACTGAATAGAGTGCCATCATAATCCGTTGAAATGACACCATATGAGTTATGGCATGGGTAGGAACCCAAATTGTCTTTTCTTAAATTTTGGTATGCATAGCATATGTAAAGTGTTTACAACCAAAATCAGATTAAAGATTCTTCAAAGGTTATCCCAAAGAAACTTTTGGGTATTTCTCCTATCACCAAACTGAAGACAAAAGTGTTTGTCACAAAAGGTGGATTTCACGAGAAAGTGTTTCTTGCGAAAAGGTGAGTGGGAGGACAGTGCAGCTCGGCAAGATTGGAGAATCTTTGTCATTAGGTCAGAGTAGCGCAACACCGGAAGTTGTTCTGGAGTTTCCTATTATGACTGAAATGGAAGCCACTACATGTGTTGTAGAGACTTCGGTCGAGATTGCAGCTGAACCGCGTAGGTTAAGCAGACTTTGTACTAAACCAGCGTGTGGTTTGAGGATGAAGTATTGTTGTTGTGACAACGATGGATCTGCAACTTACAAGGAAGCAAATGATGGGCCCTGATTCCGCTGAATGGCTGGATGCCATAAATTCCGTGATAGAGTCCATGTGCGAAAATCAAATTTGAAACTTGGTAGACTCTCCGGAAGGCATGAAGCCTATCGGATGTAAATGGATCTATAAAATAGACAGACGTGGATGTGTCCATCCATTAAAAGGCTCGACTTATCGCAAAGTGTTTTCGACTAAGTTCAAATAGTTGACTACGATGAGATTGGATCTCCCGTAGCGATACTTAAGTCTGTAAGGATTATTCTAGCAATCACTGCATATTTCAATTAAGAGATATGGCAGCTGGATGTCAAAACTAAGTTCCTTAACAGGAAGCTAACCGAGGATGTATGTGAGATACAACCAAGGGTTTTGTCGATCCAGAGAATGCTAGAAAGGGTATGCAAACTTCAGCGTTCTGTTTGAGGACTGAAGCAAGCATCACGGAGTTGGAATTTTCACTTGATGAAATTGTCAAAAGAGTTTGGTTTCATCAGGGAAGGTGAAGATGCTTGTATATTTACAAGAAAGTAAGTGGGAGCGCTAAGACATATTTCTAATACGTTATGTAGACGACATATAGTTGATTGGAAATTATGTGTCTTTTCTTGATACGGTTGAGATTTCATTAAAATTAGATTTTGATGAAAGACTTAGGCTAAACAGCATATTGGGCATCAAAATCTATGGAGATAGATTGAGGCACCGAATATGGTTAAGCCAAAGTGCATAGATGAGATATTGAGTTGGTTCAGTATGGAAACGCCAAGAAAGGGTTCTTGTCGCATGGAAGAGGTTGATGCAAGACTCAGTGTTTTACAAACACTTGATGAGCTAAACGCATGAGCATTTTTTTGTAATCATGTACGCCATGCTATGCACACAAACCAGATATGTTGTATGCTCTGAGTGTTACGGGCATATACCAGAATGATCACATGTTGATCTTTGAACAGTACTATGAATATCCTTAAGTACTTTGGAAGAATTAAGGATATGTTTTGTATGCAGAGGTGACAAACGGTCCATTGTAAGTTGTTACATCGGTGCTAGTTTTGTTACAGATACAAACAATTTATCTCAATTAGGCTATGTGTTTAATAAAAGGTGGCACAATGGGCTGGAAGGAGGTTCCATGCTGGATTTGGATGAATTCCAAAGTTAAACATTTTGATGGATTCCACAAACGAAGGCTGAGTATATCGTTGTTTTAACAACGACAAAGGAGGATGTTTGAGTCAAGAAGTTCGTTATCGAACTTGGCGTAGTTCCAAGTGAGCCAGTACCATGAAGCTCTATTGTGCGACAATGGTGGCAACATAATTCAGGACGAGGAATTAAGGTCCCACCAAGTGACCAAACATATACAATGCCAACTCATTCGAGAATGAATGATGCGTGGAGACGCAAAAGATTTGCAAATACATGGACCTGAACATGTCAGATCCATTGATAAAGTTTACCACATGCAAAGCATATGAATAACACCGGAATGCCATAGGTGTTAAGTGCTTACTTATTGACTAGATTATTGACTCTAGTGCAAGTGGGAGACTGTTGGAAATATGCCCTAGAGGCAATAATAAATTGTTATTATCATATTTCTTGTTCATGATAAATGTTTATACTCCATGCTATAATTGTATTAACCGGAAACATAATACATGTGTGGTTTTATAAACAACACCGTGTCCCTAGCAATGCCTCTATCTGGCTAGCTCGTTGATTAAATGATGATTAAGGTTTCCTAATCATGGACATGTGATGTCGGTTAATAACGGGGTCATGTCATTAGGAGAATGACATGATGGACAGACCCAAATTAAGTTAGGCAATTCGATCACGTCACAAAGTTCATATTGCATAGCTTTCCATTGTTAAATGTTCCGATCCTTAGACCATGAGATAATGCCACTCCCTAGTACCGGAAGAATGCTTTGAGGGCATCAACCGTCACGCCGTAACAGGGTGATCATAAATGTGTCTTTCAGGTATTTCGGAAAGTACTTGTTGGGTTGCATGTATCGAGAGTGGGATTTGTCCATCCATGTGACAGAGAGATATACTCTGGGCCCACTCGGTAAAGCACATTCTGTATCGCTTGCAAGCACGTGACTAAAGAGTTGGTCACAGAGGATGTGGCATTACGGAACGAGTAAAGAGTACTTGCCGGTAACGAGATTGAACTAGGTATGGTGATACCGACGATCGAATCTCGGGCAAGTAAAATATCGCGAGACAAAGGGAATGGAATATTCGACATCGTGGTTCAAACCGATAAAGATCTTCGTTGAATATGTGGGAATCAATATGGACATCCATGGTCCCGCTATTGATTATTGATCGGAGAGGTGTCTCGATCATGTCCGCATATTCCCGAACCCGTAGGGTCACACACTTAAGGTTCGTTGATGCTAGGGTATAAAATGAGATATTAATATGGTGAGACCGAAATTTTGTTCGGAGTCTGGGATGGGATCCAGGACGTCACGAGGAGCTCCGGAATGGTCCGGAGATAAAGATTCATATATGAGAAAGTATTTTTAGGGTTCCGGAAAAGTTCGGGATTTTTCCGGTATCGTACCGGGAAGGTTTTAGAAGGTTTCGGGGGTCCCCGGGTGGGGCCCACTTATCCCGGAGGGGTCCACATGGACCAAGGGTACTGCATGAACAGTACACACATGAATAGTGTCGCATGAACAGTAATCCCCCCAAGGGATAAGATCAAATCCCTTAAAAATAGGAGATAAGATCGAAAGGGGAGACTTTACTTGGGGGGAGGGTACTGTTCACGCGCGTACTGTTCACGCGTGTACTGTTCACGGGTACTATTCCTCCTCCTCCAAGTTTCCTCCTCTATATAAAGGAGGGGAGGGGCAGCCCTCCGGAGAGATCCATCCCACCCGCCGCCTCCCTCTCTCCCATCTCCTCTCTCTCGTGCGCAGCGCTTGGCGAAGCCCTGTCCGCGGAGAAACCCCACCACCTCCACCACCATGCCGTCGTGCTACCGGAGTTGATCTCATCTACCTCTCCACCTCACCTTGCTGGATCAAGAAGGAGGAGACGTCATCGAGTCGTACGTGTGCACATCTCGGAGGTGCCGCTCGTTGCGGTGCTTGATCGGATTGGAACACGAGAAGATCCCTCTCGCGGCTGGGAGGTATAACCTAGCTGCGGGAGGCTGCGGGCTTCATCGACAACGGTCAAATTCTCCGCTGCGTTGACGTGTTCGTCGAGGGTATGTAAATATGATCTGTCTCTCGTTGCAAGCTTCTTCTAGATTGGATCTTGGTTTTCTAGATTGGATCTAGGTTTTCGTTTGCATCTCGTATGAAAATTTTTGTTTCCTATGCTGCGAATCCCATCACTATGGACTCAAAAAAACTAGCAAATCTAGGCTTTACCTGCCACCAATTATAGTCACGGCCCTTGACGCATCAAGCCACCATCACCTTGCTTGCAACTTCTTGCACAGCACCGGCTTCTTCACAGCTGTGGCACAGCTGCCTAGCACAGCCATTCCCTTGTCCTCGAAACCACATGTGTACATTTTGGGTGGTCATCATTTCCTTGATGACCCTTCTTCCTGGAACTTGTAAAACCTGCTTACACTCATTGTAAACATTAGATTCCAGTTTGAGTTGCTATTAACCATCAAAACCACTTAGGGGCCTAGATGATCTTTCATAGAGGACTCTCAGAAACCTTTGTATTCGGGCTGCAAGGCAAAATACACCAGGTTGTCATCCATACTTGAACTTCTGAAATTGAAGGCAAGTAGCGGATGGTCCGACAAGAGCTTTAAAGCGATGTTAGGTCTGTTTGCAGACATGCTACCAGAGAGTAATGAGTTGCCCAAAATAACGTACAAATGCAAGAAGGTTATTTGTCCATTGGGAATGGAGGTTGAAAGAATACATACTTGTCAGAATGACTGTATCCTGTATCGCAAAGAGTATGCGGACTTGCTTTCATGTCCGGTCTGCAAAGCACCTCGATACAAGCGTAAGGGTGGTCTGGACAAGGACGAGGAATGTGCTGAGGTGATGAAAGGAGTTCCTTATAAGGTTGAATGGTATCTACCTGTAATTCCTCATTTGAAGAGGTTGTTTGCGAACCCGAAGGAGGTAAAGTTGATGCGTTGGCATGACGAGGGTCGTAAGAGCAATGGAATGATGAGACACCCGCAGATGCGGCCCATTGGAGAAACATCGATAGGAAGTACCCATCCTTCGGTGCAGACCAGAGGAATGTAAGGTTTGGATTGAGTACCGATGGAATGAATTTGTTCGGCAGTATGAGCAACAGACACAGCACTTGGCCCGTTCTTCTGTGCATGTACAACCTTCCTCCTTGGTTATGTATGAAGCGGAAGTACATCATGATGGCGATACTTATCCAGGGGCCAAAGCAACCTGGAAACGACATCAACGTTTACTTCATACTACTGATGGAAGAACTACAAACTCTCTGAAAGGACGAGGGGGTAAAGGTATGGGATGCGTACAGAAAAGAGTACTTTGATCTACGTAGGCTGTTGTTCCTTACCATCCACGATTATCCTGCATATGGTAACTGCTCAGGGCAGACTACAAAAGGAGCCAAAGCCTATATGCTTGGAAGATACCGCGAGCGTGTGGCTGAAGCACTCATGTTGTTGGGGGAAGGGTCCCCGCGCTACCCGAACTGACGGGCTCCCCCTTGACAACGTCAAGACCTCCTCCCTGTGTCGACCCAGTTCACCCGGCATCAATAACCTCCGATGGCATCAACAAATTCCGCGGGCATCACCGACGACGTCGAAGCCACGCTCCATCTCAGCGGGCGTCAAGGCTGAGCTCCGTCCCGGCGAATGTCAGGGCCGCGCCCCGTCCCGACAGATGTCAAGGCCTTGCCCCGTCCCGGCGGACGTCAGGGCCGCGCCCCGTCCCGGCGGACGTCAAGGCCTTGCCCCATCCCGGCGGACGTCAAGGCCTTGCCCCGTCCCGGCAGACGTCAAGGCCGCGCCCCGTCCCGACGGACGTCGAGGTTGCGCTTCGCCCCGTCGTCAAGGAAAACATGTCGTCATAGTAGCGAGTATTAGGATATTAAAGTATTAGAGTATTTGAATATTCCATAAAGATTCCTGTAAAAAGACCAAAATGCCCCTGATGGCGTGTTATTGCCCGGAGGGTATAATTGTAATCTCGCATACTCCTTTCTCAAAACCTATAAATACCCCCCAGGGAGTAGAGAGAAAGGCAGGCCCACCTTCATTTCCCCCCTTTTGAGCTCTCTATTCCGTGCCCTAATACAAATAGTGATTTCCGTTACCGACTGTCTCGCGTGCGTTACTTCTCGCTCGTTTGTCCCCCGCACGCCCGGCGGTCGCTGTAGCCGACCGGGGGTGCCACAAATACATTGTCTAGGCCTATACCTACGACAGTTGGCGCCGACCGTGGGGACGCGAGCGAAAAGCCATGGCGCCGAAGAGAAAGAACGCGGAGGACGATCGTCCCCCGCGCACCAAACCCGACGCGTCGAGCCAGGACGAACGACATGGTCGTCACCATGGAGCTTAGCGGCGCCCGCGTCAACGACCTGTCGGCCACTAACCTCCGAGCCGATGACTCATCAGCCGACGTCCGGGCTGCTGGACTCCCCGCGGCCGTGATCAACGTGGCAAACTCTGAAGCACGCATCGAAACGGAGGCCAAAACCCTGGGGCGCGAAGCTAATGAGCTCAGGGAGACGCTGTAATTAAGCCAAATGTTGCGTGACGGCGACACCAGGAGCTTGTCATCGACATCGCCCTCGTCCACGCTCTCGGATTTGGCATCCTCCGCGCCCATCCTCGGTGACATCAGGGGCTTGTCGTTGGCATCGCCATCGTCCACGCGCTTATCCGCCACCCGCGTCCGCCGTGCCGCGCTCGTCTGCCGCAAGGGGGTCATCCGCCGTACACGTGTCCGCCGCGAAGAGGTCATCCATCATGCGCGTCTGCTATTCCGCGACGAGGTCGTCCGCCACGCGCGTTCGCCGCACACGTCCGCCGCGATGACGTTGTCCGCCACGCTCATCCGCCGCGCGCGTCCACCGTGCCGCGCCCGTCCGCCGCGACGGGGCCATCCACCGCGCGCGTCCACCGTGCCACGTCTGCCGCGACGAGGTCATCCGCTGCGCTCATCCGCCGCTAGCATCCGCCACGAAGAGGTCGTCCCGCGCACGTCCGCCGCGCCGCGCTCGTCCGCCACGCCGCGCTCGTCCGCCGCGACGGGGCCATCCACCGCGCGCATCCGCCGCACGCGTCTGCCGCGACGAGGTCATCCGCTGCGCTCATCCGCCGCTAGCGTCCGCCGCGAAGAGGTCGTCCCGCGCACGTCCGCCGCGCCGCGCTCGTCCACCACGCCGCGTTCGTCCGCCGCGACGGGGCCATCCACCGCGCGCATCCGCCGCACGCGTCTGCCGCGACGAGGTCATCCACTGCGCTCATCCGCCGCTAGCATCCGCCGCGAAGAGGTCGTCCCGCGCGCATCCGCCGCGCCGCGCTCGTCCGCCACGCTGCGCTCGTCCGCCGCGACGAGGTCATCCGCCGCGACGAGGTCATCCGCCGTGACGCGGTCTTCCGCCGTGCTCATCCGCCGCGTTCGTTCGCTGCACCGCACTCGTGTGCCACACGCGTCCGCCTCGCCGCACTCGCCATCGGCGTCGCCCTCGTCCCCGCTCTTGGGCTTGGCATCCTCCACACCCGCCCTCGACGACATCAAGGGCTCGTCAACATCACCCACGCCCCACGCGCTCGCCCTCGGTGACATCACGCGACCTCATCGTCCCGGTAAGCGTCTGCCACTTCGGACTACGTCCTTTGCTCCTATTGTGGTCGACACCGCATGGGATCATCATCTACGTCATTCAAGCGCACGTCCGCATCATCCGGGCCGCTTCAACCAGGCGTGTCAGGAGCAGACATTTATATTAATACCACCACGCTTCATCCACAAGTGTAGACAACCCTGTCTCAGCAAAGGGCTTAACGCATCGACATGGCATCAAGCCCCCTTGTGACAGGTTTCAATCATCTCCGTCCGGGATAGAGTGTCCCTTCCCTCCGGGGTCGTGCGACGATAAGCTTCCCGCGACGTCCGAGCCATCTCCGTCCGGGATAGAGTGTCCCTTCCCTCCGGGGTCGTGCGACGAATAGCTCCCCGCGATGTCGAGCCACCTCCATCCGGGATAGAGTGTCCCTTCCCTCCGGGGTCGTGCGACGATAAGCTCCCCGCGATGTCGAGCCATCTCCGTCCGGGATAGAGTGTCCCTTCCCTTCGGGGTCGTGCGACGAATAGCTCCCCGCGATGTCGAGCCACCTCCCTCCGGGATAGAGTGTCCCTTCCCTCCGGGGTCGTGCGACAATAAGCTCCCCGCGATGTCGAGCCATCTCCGTCCGGGATAGAGTGTCCCTTCCCTCCAGGGTCGTGCGATGAATAGCTCCCCGCGATGTCGAGCCATCTCCGTCCGGGATAGAGTGTTCCTTCCCTCTGGGGTCATGCGACGACAAGCTCCCCACGATGTCGAGCCATCTCCGTCCGGGATAGTGTCCCTTCCCTCCGGGGTCGTGCGATGAATAGCTCCCCGCGATGTCGAGCCATCTCCGTCCGGGATAGAGTGTCCCTTCCCTCCGGGGTCGTGCGACGACAAGCTCCCCGCGATGTCGAGCCACCTCCGTCCGGGATAGAGTGTCCCTTCCCTCCGGGGTCGTGCGACGGTAAGCTCCCCACGATGTCGAGCCACCTCCGTCCGGGATAGTGTCCCTTCCCTCCGGAGTCGTGCAACGCGCCCATGCCAGGCGAAGCATCAATGCACTCCTTGCTACGCCGGTGGGCATCAAAGGTTGTGGTTAAGGGAAGGCCACAAGCGCTCTCAGACATGTCTTCGAGCGCTATGTTTTTTCGTTGGGAGGCAGGGTGCTATGCACCTTGCAACAAATGCCTCAACGCCCTCCCCGGGCACGGTCCGTGTGTGCCTCGACACCTTCCGCGCTCGGCACCATCTGGACAAGGGGCTCCCCCAGAAACAAAGCCAAGTTGCCAGGCGTCATCACTCTGCTCGACATCGACATGCCTTGCACGATGTCAACACGCCTCGCGCGGCGTTGACACTCTGCCCAGCGTCAGCGTCTTCCGTCCGGCATGGACGACTTCTCAGGCTCGATCGCGCCATCCTGGGACGTCCCCTGCTACGCCAAGTTCATGGTGTTCCCAGCTATGTCTGCTTGTAAGCTCAAATGCTGGGTCCCCACGGGATAATAATGGTGCAAAAGCAGCTTTCCAGCACGCTTGATACGCGTGTGACTCTGGGAAAACTGTAACCTTGCCTGCGGCCCAAATCACTGCACTGAGCTTGACAACCTCAATCGGCCATGGTGTTGAGGAAGCACTACCCGAACCAAAAAGCTTTAGCAGTAACATCGTTCCAGCGTATAAGGATACCAAGGCAATCCAGCTCGATACCGGAAGACCGCCTTCAAACGACGCAGATCGGGACTGCGCTCAGTGACCAAATAGGGACAAAACGCGCTCGATACAGGTTCCCTTCTGCGTGACAACTGTGACAGACTTTGCATGGACCTCTTCTGACATCCGAGAGATCCGAGGGAGGCTGCCGAGGCCTCTTTGAACGTTCAGGTCGGACTGCTAAGCGGTCAAGCAGCTTCTGTGCCGCTTTGGCCCAGGATAAGCGTAGATATGTAATAGGAGGAAGAGATAGCCAAGCTTCTGTCAGTGGTTTATCAAAGAAGTGTATCATCTCGACTGGTTGCGAACCCAGTTGTATTTCGCAAAAAGAATAGAAAATGGGGGAGGATTTCATTGAGTACACAGTTTCATAAAGCATGTCTCAAAGATCCTTTCAACACTACCCTCGCATCGACTATGTGAGCGATGCCACGTACCGTTGCGAACAATTCTAATGTTTCTCGATGCCTACTCGGAGCTAACCACACCAGATCAAGATGAAGGAGGATGACGATATCAAGACATCGTTCATCACTCCATTCTAGAACTTCTGTCTACGTCTCCATGGTCTGTTCGGCCTCAAGAACGCCAGCGGCACGTACCAAGTGCATGACGCGCTACCTCTAGGAACAGATCGCAGGACGTACCAATGGCACTCCAGTTCGATGATTGTGGTGGTCAATCCGAGAAGAAACGAAGATCTCCTAACGACTTGGGAAACATTCCTCCAACCTAGGCGAATTCAGCATGAAACTCAACCAGACAAGTGCGTGTTCGAAGATGCTTTGGGAAACCTCGGTTTCATCGGTTTCGCACGAGGACACATCATCGAGGATTATCCCCGGAGAAATCGATGCCATCATCAAATGGGGCCCAAAAAGCCTTAAGTATGTACCAACGGCTCCACCGGTGCATGGCGGCCCTCCAAACGATGATATAACAAGAACTCGGCCAGAAAAGCCCTGCCCTCTAGAGCTCTGAAGAAGTCGATAACTTCACATGGAACGTTCTGGCTCAACGCCACTCGAGGACTGAAAAAGGCTCCTGACCATGTCCCCGGTATATTAGTTTTTAACCCCGATGCCAATAGAACCACTAACTCTTTTACATGCACGACTACCAGTTGGCCAGCACCAATCTTGGTCTACGAACGCTCCGGGGGAGCCAGGTCCATCGCAGAATGTTCAGCGCCCGTTCTATTCATTAGTAAGTACTTTCTGATTCCATCAGGCGCGATAACCTACAAAACAGAAGATCATTTATACGGTGTTCATCACACTCATGAAAACTAGTCCCTACTTCCAATGATACACCGATTACGGTGGTTAGCTCCCTTCGTCTAGACGTCATCAAAACCGCGACGCCACAGGGAGGATTGCTAAATGGGCAATGGAATTATGGCATTCCAGCATAGTTTTACGCCCCCCGCACGGCTATCAATTCTCAAGCTCTTGCCGACTTCGTGGCTGAGTGGACAGAAGTTCCAATCCCCGCCCTCTGTCGTCGCCTCGACATTGGACAACTCTATTTTTCGACGACTCACTGATGCTTCAGGTCGCGGGGGCTGGCATCGGTGCTCATTTCTCCAAAAGGAGCACGCTTCAAGTATCTTGCTACAAATCCACTTCCCACGTCCACACACTATTAGCCGTGAATATGAGCTTTTACTACACGGCCTTCGCATTTCACCCTTACTCGGGATCCGCCGGACTCACTCGCCCGCGTATGGGGGGGGGAAACAGAGGGGGGGGGGGACGAGGGGGGGGGGGGGGGGGGGGGGGGGGGGGGAGGGGGGGGGGGGCCAGGGGGGGGGGGGGGTGTGGGGGGGGGGGAGGTGTGGTGGGGGGGGGGGAGGGGGGGGGGGAAAAAAAAAAAGAGGGGGGAAAAAAGGGGGGGGGGGGGGGGGGGGGGATGGGGGAAGGGGGGAGGGGTGGGGGGGGGTGGTGGGGGGGTGTGGGGGGGGGTGACGGGAGTGAGGGGGGTGGAGGGGGGGGGGGGGGGGGGGGGGGTGGGTGGAAAAAGGTGGTAATGGCTTTGTCGGGGAGTGTTGGGGGGAGAGGGGGTGGGGGGGTGGGGGGGGGGGGGGGGGTCTTGGGTGTAGTGCGTGTCGAGTGAGTAAACATGGTGGAAACATCGGGGGGGGTGGGGGGGGTGGCAGGGTGGGGGTGGGGGGACAAACACAGTTATGACAGTGTGGTGGGATGGGTGGGAGTAGGGACAAACCAGGGGGGGGGGGGTGGGTGGGGGGTGTGTGGGTGGGGGGGGTGGGGGGAACTCTACTCGAAACTTGGTAGTCCTTGGCAGGATGATGAAGGACCTGGTCATGCAGAGACCCAGCTATGGAAGCCTACTGCCAAGAGTGCGCCCAGCTTGAAGCCAAGTCTCGATAGCTCAAAATCACGCATGTCCTACTGCCGAGACAACGAAGCAACAGCAAGCAGCAGACGCCACTCGCCAGCTGTACAGTCGCTGGATGTCGTCTCCCGACTGGTGGAGTTTTCCTCCATGAGTTGCACATGTCCCCTCTACTCAAAGCAGAGACAGGGCGCCCAAGACGCCAAATCTCACCCCAAAGAAACTTGACATGGCACTCAGCAGCTGCCCCACGAAGTTCTGGTCATCGATCCGACTGGACAACGCCCGATTTCTCGACTACCTCTTCGGGATACACTCGCAGGATCAGACCGAGGCACAGCAGCGCCTGGACAGAGCGTTCGTGCCAAGGCCTACGTCATAAATTGAAAGCAACTTGTACAGGAACGAGACATATCCGGCATTCTCCAACGATGCATACCTCAGAACAATGGGCTGCTGAAACGTACTACACGACATTGTCCTTCGGGAGTGTTTGCGGACATCCCACGCGATGCCAAAGTCACTAGTTGGGAAAGCTTTCGACAGGTCTCTACTGGCCGACTGCCGTTTTAGACGACCGAGCACATTGTGCAGCACTTGCGAGGGATGCCCAGAGTCAGAGTAGTACTTCGTGCTCCTTTGACAGACACACTACTTGCCGGCTCAGTACGCTCCAACCTATCCCGATCACCTGGCCTTTCGCCCGTTCCCGTCTTGGGTCTCACACTGGACATGGTTGGTCCCCTCAGAGCGGCTCCCGCTACGCTACACCATCTCTTCGTCGACCCGGTGGACAAGTTCACCAAGTGGATGAAGCCAAGGCAGTCGCCACCGACGATCACAGTCAGAACGCCAGCCGAGTTCTTCCGGGATACATTGTTTTACCGTTTGGTTTCCCAATAGCATCATCACTGACAATGGCACGCAGCTTCACGGCGTAGCCTTCCTCCATTCTGCAATATGACTATAACATTGTCTCAACTTCGCCCTGTGGCGACACGCCGCAGTATTAACGGGTCCAGGTTGAGCGAGCCAATGATCTAATTATGCAAGGCATCAAGCCTCAGATTTTCTAGCGCCTGAAGAAATTTGCGGATAAATGGGCAGCCGAGCTACCATCGGTACTCTGGAGCTACGGACTACACCCAACCGTCAACCGGATACACAACTTTTTTCATGGTATATGGAGCCGAAGCCGTTCTGCCGACTGACTTGGATCATGGATCCCACGCATCCACGCTTACACTGTAGGCAGAGTCAGAGGACGCGAGAGATCCAGACGCTATCGACATGCTTGACGCAGCACGCGAAGTTGCCATTCCTTCGGTCGCAAAGTACCAGTAGGCCTGCGCCACTATCAGAGCCGACACGTACGTGGACGTTCCTTCAACGTTGGCGACTTGGTCCTACGCCGAGTCCAATCCAACACAAATAAGCACAAGCTCTCCCACCATGGGAGGGTCCGTATGTGGTCGCCAAAGTACTACGTCCGAGGCTTACCGATTGAAGGATAACGACGGCAACATCATCACCAACGCATGGAACATTGATAGCTACGTCGTTTCTATGCTTAAACTCTGTACTTCAATATTATGGACGAATGAGTAAATATTTTTTCGCTCCAGTTGACATAAATCCTCAGAGTTCCTGACTAGCTCGCTATGCGCGCCCACGGCCACGCATAATGGATACTCGGGGGCTACACCGCACCGGGTGCGCCCAACCGCACATTGGGCTTTTTATCTTCGCACAATTATTTTAGTATTGTGTACAAGGCTCAGCGTCAACCCTTTGTCTTCGATCGCCGTTTACGCCACAACCCAGCGCTACACGGGAGTACACACCCACGGGCTACTCTCTGCGCAGCGGGGCTACGATGGATCGGCAAGGGCACACACACAAAGAGCTAAGATTACACACGAACAAATAATTGAGAAGGAAGAAAACAACTTAACATAGAACAAAGTTTACAAAACATGTATCACGAATTACACTCGGGCTTTCCCGAGTACTGGACATGCATGTCAAATTGTTCATCTACTCTATCTCTACCTTTACAGGTTATGCCCAATCGGCTAGATTGTTCGCGGCAATGGAGACCTCTTCCGCCAGAGTCGGGATATCTTCTTCAGGGAAGTCGGCCACAAGTCCCTCCTCAATGTCTCTCATGTCAATCAAGGGTAATGGGACTTAGCCACTACTAGCACGAACTCGACGCCGAGCCGGGTGTACTCCCTCTGCAAGCCTTCGCTTTACCAGCGCTTGTCGAAGGCGGTCAACGACTGTTTCCACATGATCCGGGGTCAGGTCATCCTCCCACAGCGCGTCACAAGCGACTCCGACCAGCCCTCTTCAGTAGACTCTGCCGTCACATTGATCTTCCCATGCGGGTCTGAAAAGCTGCACGGAGTCCACAAAAAAATATAAAACAAGACGATTGGCAAAATCTTCAATCGCTCAGACAAGGAGAAGGCCCTTACCAGCAGCAGAGTCGCGGCCCGTTTGTTTTCGCCTCGAGCTCCCAAATGCGAGCCTCGCTGCTTCAAACTCTTGTCCCGGAGTTTGGCAGCGCTTTCAAACACCACCTTGAGTCGGGCGCTCCTCCTTGCGCTTAGCGGCACTTTCGAGTTCCGTCCTAAGCCTGTGACCTCCTCTCCGAGATTGGCGGCACCCTCAAGCTCCGTCCTAAGTCGGGCAGCCTCCTCCCTCAGTTCGGCGGTACCTTCAGCTTCTTTTGGAGTCCGGAGGCCTCGCCCTGAGTAGCTGCAAAGGAATTGTTTGACGAATCAGCATGAGCACAAGCGGCAGCCTCTGAAGAAGGTCAGATTCGTCACCTGATCATCCTTTTCAGAGACTGGATCTGTGCCTCCTTCACAGCCACTTGCTCTAGACCGTGTGGACGTGAACCCTTTAATTGTCACCACTACGGCCTGCGCGTATCCGAGTCGGTCGAGCCGAAAGCTTTCCTGAAGGAACCATTTATCCAGTCCTCTTGTGCTAAGTTCTGCATCCCAACACAAGAAGTCAGCTACATGAGAGTAAAATATCAAAACCCTCCGCTCGATTCATAAACGCGCGTGGAGAGTCTCGGTGGCTACATCCATGTGGGATGCACTGATCGTGCATGTGATTTACAGCTTAAAAAAGAACCTCCGGCCGCCTATTCTAGTCGGCGGAGGCGCGGGGCTACACCCACACTGGGTTGCACTGATCGTGCCCCAGTAGCGAAGTCTACACGCTAATATAAGAACCTCCGCCTGACCAGACGGTCGGGCAGAGGCTCGGGGGCTACTCCATTGTAAGTGTGTCACCCGTGCACTCATGACGAACAAAGAGAACAGCCTAAGGGCAAAATCAGTAATCATGGAAAAACCCTATGAATCAGCGCCGATCTTGCCGTTCACAAGTTGGCGCTCTCACTTACTGTTTTCACAGCGTCGGGAGCGTCTCTCACGTAGTTGGGCGGCGGCGGACACCATCGCTCATCTGCTCTTCCGATTCGCGGCTACGTCGTCGATTCCCATGCGAACTCCCGCCGAAGAGACCCGGCCGGTGGTACTCGAAGAGCTGCTGAACGGCCATCTGGCATGCTCGCGGTGTGCGGCACGCGGTCATCTCCAGCTTGTCCTCCACCGCAGCACCACGGTTCGTGATCAGCGAGACGGCGTGCTGCCGCTCCGAGCTTCGCCATCGCTCGGATCAGCACCGATGGAGCTCTGCATTTCGGCGTTGTGCTCCTCTGACCGAGTGACGGACGGCGAGTCGCAGCGCGCCACCTGGCAGGGTGGAAGACCACTCCAGTGGAGCGCCTGCAGCCCTCAGGGGAGACGAGGATCGGGCGTCCGGCGCACGACCGCGCCTCATCTCGTGGAGGATCCGAAGCACCCGACTTATCCCGTGGCACGACCGGCTTCATCGGCTACAACAAACGTCTCAGTTATTTCTATTCTCCGCAATACAAAAGGAAAGAAGACTCACTCCGTACATACTTGAAAAATCGAGGATAGGTCGCGCGCTCTCTAGGCCTTGGGACATGCCGCCCGGGGCGCGCGGTTGCGAGGCCGGCGGCGCCGCAGAGTCACTTTGTCCACCAAACGCGACATCCGCCGAACGTTTCCTCCTCTGGATGAGAGAACCTCATCATCCTCCTCTGGGGCCTCCTCCCCCGGAGCCGCTGTTACCACGGCGAGGAGCGCTGGGCTCCTCCATCGCAGGTGCCCCTCCCCCTGATGACCCAGCACACAACAGACGGCGGTCAGTAGCACTTCTGTCACACCTGATTTACAAAACCCAAAAATTAAGGCAATAAAACTTTTTCGTTATTAATGTCAGCCGAAAGCACGCAATTAAAGTTTAGTTCAAATCTTGGTAAAGCTAAATGCCAAGTACGAAAACCCATAGTCTTTACTCTATCGACCACCGGTTAGTCAAAACCCTATTTCCCGAAGCATCGTCCGACAACGCGGACCATCCGTTCAGCACTTGATCCATATGTGTCACTTATTCTTGCATTCCCGCCACCAATGCCCTCCAGCATCATCCCTTCCTCCCTAGTCGGTACCTCGTCACCAACCCGTCCTAGCCGAGATAAAAGTCCATCAATAATGCACGGTACCCCTTGCCATTTCTTTTCACCGCAGCCAAACGGTGCCTAACTCACTGGACATCCTACAGCAAACGGAGTCAAAACCTCTCTGTCATTTCTTGCCCAGCTGTAACAGTCGTGCGCTATTTCCCTTGCACGCAGTGCACACTAATCCCTGCCACTACAGCATGCGACATGTCTTGACTCACCATTGCTTCCCTGCTATTGGACCAACTCAGCTCAAGGTCCAACTTTCCCTATAGCCACAGCACTAGCCATCACCTCCCGAGCACTGCTCTTTTGAACACGCAGCACTGCCAGCTCAAAATCGGTGGCTAATTTTCCCATGCAGCTAGCATCAGTCACCTCACCTGTCTTCTCCTCCAGCTGCCCATGTTCTTCTCTGTTTCTCTCGCAAGCTCGCTCCGGCCATTATACTTCCCATCCAGCTACTACTTCCCTCAGTCCCCTGCGCGAGCCCAAGCTGGATCATCCTTTCCCCATTCTTTCCTCCTGTCGAGCCCCAGCTCTTCAAGCAATGCTCGAGCTCTGCCTCCCTGATGCGGTCTTCTCTCAACACTTGTTCTTCCTCAAGAGCCCCAAACTCCAGTTGAGCTATTCTCTCTATTCCCTCATCAATCTTTTCATTCAACTCCATGCCGAGGTACCCGAGCGCCATAACTCACAAACCATCCATCCGAGCTCCTTTTTTTGTTCCCATCTCATTCTCCTCTGGCCCTCACCATCCAAGCGACCTACCTGAGCTGCGCTAGCTCTTCCCCAGCCAAGCAGCCGGATCCCCTTCCCCGCCACCAGCATTCCGTCGCCGCCAGTCGGGAGGCCCCCTCGCCGCTCCACGCCGGCCATCTACCACGCCACCACGCGAGCAGTCATCAGCCGTCGCCTCCAGCAGCCGGTCTCCTCCCTTCAACCGGCGGATCTGCGCCGCCCCCTTGGCCTTCACGTCAGTCCGTCCCGGTTGCTCCGCCCGGGATCCGTTTCTCACCACGCCGACGAGGCCTCTCCGCCCGCCGTGAGCCTTGCTCCTTCCCCCACCGCCTCCGCTCCAACGGCAAGCTGCCCATCACCTCCAGCACCGCGGCCAACCGCCGCACTCCTCAGAGCCGTCGGCGCCATCCCACCGGATCCACCAGCACCGGAGCCCACTGAAGACGACGCCGCCGGCGCAGCTGCAGAGCCCCACCGGATCCGCTGCTAGCTCCCCGGGCCGGATCCATCAGCACGCCACAAGACCACGCTCCCGTGCCAGACAGCGAGTCGCCGCCGCTGAGCTCCGCGTCAACCGCAGCTGCTCGCCCTGCCCGAGCGCGCAACGCCCCCAGGGCACCATCCTCTGCTCGCCGACTGCCCAAGCCGCCGCGGCCACCAAGTGCGCCGCGCGCCTCCTCTGCTAAGCCCTGCCGCCGCCCGAGCTCTTAAGCCACCACCTCTGGCTCCCACCAGCGTGCGCCGCTCGGGCCGGTCCAGCCCCGTTCCGCCGCTGCCCCAAGCTCCCGGAGCAGCTCCCCGAGCCGCCACCGCAGTCACCCCGCTCCCCGCCGCTTGTCCTTCAGTGCCGCCGCCGGTCAAGGTCTCCTCGCCGCCAGCGAGCCCTCGGCAGGAGCTCCACCCGAGCGCGCCGCCGCTCACCGCTCACCACCAACCACCGCCCCGCACCCAGGCTCGCCGCCGTAGCCATGAAGCCGAGCTCCCTCGAGCCGCTCCGTCCACACACGCCTCCGACTAACACCCGCCCCTGCTCCGCCGACAGCCGGGCTTTGACTGGGACTCCACCGGCCGCATGCCCGCTCCCATCAGCGTCGCCGCCCGTAGCTCCATCGCAGTTGATGCTCGCCGCCGCCGGTAAAGCTCCCTGAGCCGCCGCCGTTGCCTCTCTCTGCCCTCCTGTTCCCCTTTCTTTTCCCAGCACGCGTGAGCATAAAAGGCCAATAGCAGCAGTCAGCAGCCATGTAGGCGTTAATTAGCCAGTTACGTAGTTAGTTAGCCAGTTAATTAGATAGTTAGTTATTTTGAGCTGCTAGTTAATTAGCTGGTCAGTTAGTGCATTAGTTAGTTAATTAGTTGGCTAATTGGTTAGTAGTTAATTAGTAGCTAATTAGTTAGTAAGTTAGTTAGCTAGCTAGTTAGTTCATTAATTAGTTAGTTAGTTAAGCTAGTCAGTTAGTGCATTAGTTAGTTAATTAGTTGGCTAATTGGTTAGTAGTTAATTAGTAGCTAATTAGTTAGTAAGTTAGTTAGCTAGCTAGTTAGTTCATTAATTAGTTAGTTAGTTAAGCTAGTCAGTTAATGCATGAGTTAGTTAATGAGTTAGCTAATTACTTAGTTAGTTAATTAGTGAGCTGATTAGTTAGTTAATTAGTTAGTTAGTCAGTTAATTAATTGAGTAGCCAGTTAATTAAATTGAGGTAGTTGTATAAACGGCAAGTAGTTGCAAATCCTGGCAACTAATTCTTTTTCATGAGGAGTAAACGCTTGACTCTCTGAAACACAAAAAGGAATAGGAATCCCCCAAAGTGCTTTTAATAGGCTTAGTAAAATTGAGTTCCCTTATGAGTGTGATCCGTCCATACGTGTGAGCTGAGATTTAGCTAAGTACCTAGACGATGACCAAGAATTTATAAGTAAGGGTTCCGGCAATTCTGTTAGGAACTAAAGACCTCGAGGGACTCGTGAACTAAGCTAAATAAACCTAGGTCCATTTAAGCTATCGTTATTTCATGCTAGGAGACAATTACGTAGGGTTCCACCTTCCTTCCCAAAACCGTAAGCCCCGGAACCCTAGCGCGACAGGAACTTATGGTAGCTATGTTTATCCGGATAACCTAAAGCCCGATTCTTTTATTCTGAAGCCCTGCCGCCACGGCAGCTACTTCTTTCATCGCGACAAGCTACTGTCGCAGCTCCTTTGCCCTGTCGTGGCAACCTCTTTTCCCCGCCGCGGCAGCAACGCGGCAACCTTTCCGTCACCATGCAGTACCCCGCCACGACAATTTCCCCTCGCCGCGACAGCCCTTTTTGTCCACCGCGGTTGCATCGCGGCAAGCCATTCGCTGCCGCGACAATCCAGTCTCCGCCGCGGCAAAGCTGTGCCCTACCGTGGCAACGCCGCGACAGCCTCTCTCCCGCCGCGGCAACTGCCGTTGTCACTTTCCTCTGCCACGGCAAGCCTCTACCGTCGCCGCATTGTTCCTACCGCAGCAAAACCTTGTCCCTGCTGCCTAACTCCTGCCGTGTCATGCCATCGTCGCTTGCCACCTTGCTCCTACCACGGCAGCAAGCCATCTCCGCGCCCTTTATTTCTTGTAGCCCCTTAGAATCTAATAGTTGTCAAGAGCGTTATGATTTCATGTGCTGACGTTTCTGATTCAATGTTATTTGGTTCTTCCTTGCCTCGTTGATTTATTCGCCGTTCTTTTCGACGTGTAGATACAACGTTAGGAATTATCGCGCAAAGGAATTCGGACAGCTGACGAATCGGATTCAAGACCAAGACCAGGGACAATATCGCCAGGCAAGCATTCCCACCTTGATCATGTCGAATCCCATATGTGCAAAGTTATGAATATATTGTTTGCGAACTCTGCATGCTATGTGTTTAATATCGATATTTTATGTAGAGGTAGTTATACCCATTAGTTGCACGATACCTAGGTCCGAATATCCTTCCCTTGTAACCCTAGGTATATTCAGCGGTTGACTCTCGACCGTCGAATAATTAAGGTTATAGGTGTTAACCATGCTTAGCCCTGCTATAGTCAAAAACCAAGTTTTAAATCATCCCGTTGGGATATGGGAAAACAAACCCTCGGATAGCATATGCTGTCCGAGGTGACTTTCACAAATAAAGGTTTATCACAAATCAAAAGAAAAGAGGAGATGATTTGGATTCGGGTAGGAATGTTAAGTGATGTTCGGGGATGTAGAACATTGGTTGGAGCCATGATCGTCCGGGACGTCATGGGGTCGGGAAATGGAGTCCTACTCGAATCAGTTAAGGACCGAGCCTAAGTGCCGCTAAACCGGTTCCATTACCGTACGTCCACATGTCCTTTATGGGAAGGACTTGGCTTAGTACCCCGGCAAGTATTAGGGTTTGGACCCGTGGGAAGTAGGGAGTTAGTGCTAGGTGTTTTAAGTCCTAGAGGATCCACCTACGCCAGGCGGGAGGTGCTGATACGACACAAAGGTGGAGAGCCCCAATTTGGTGTCCAGGACACTGCAAACTTGGGTATTCACCTAGCGGGTCCAACTCTGTATGGAAGCGGGCGAAGGTCTCGTTGTACAAACCCTGGACACATGCGTCCGAAGCATGCCCAGGGGGAACTACATCTTGTGGGTAAAGCCGTACAACCTCTGCAGAGTGTTTAAAACTATTCGAATAGCCGCGTCCTCGGTTATGGACATGAACTGGCAAGGCCACACACTGGTTAGACTAAGTGTTGTTTGCGAAAGCATGGGAAAAGGGATTAAGGACGTGGGCATGATGTGTCCACAGAGGGCAATTTACGCTACAGGTTGGTAGCAAGGAATTGCCGGAGGAGTAGGCTAGCCGTGTGATTCGGGATACACGGGCTGAGCCAGGGGCACTCGCTGAGCTATCCAGGATAGTGTCAGTTGAGTGTGTACCGAGAAGCTAGACATATTGCCCAGGGTAATATGGTCTGAGCTGTCTCGAGGATTGTAAGGAGGTAGCCGGGTCTACCTCGGGAGGATTCTGTTCATTTTACTTTAAACAGTTTTACTAAATTGCTTTTGAATCTACTATTCAAGTATTTAAATTATGCACTTACTTTTCCGCACACTGATCAGCTTAGAGTAGAGCTATTCCTTGTTTATCCTCTGCATGAATTATTTTCCGTATACTCCTTCCTGTGGGAATAGCTTGCGAGTACATTCAATGTACTCACCTGGCTTGTTGATTTGGCCAGACGAAGAAGACATCAGACCTGAAGTAAGATTACAGACACGAACGCTAGGGTGTAATCCCCAGTCAGTTGCCTGTCGGGTATGGCTTACTGATGGGCCGCAACTCCGCTGGATTTTCCGCTGCAAGTTTATAGCCGTTGGGCTACAGGTATCAGATTATCGACCTTAACGGTCTATTTAATTATTTACGCATGTATGACGATGATATACAGGTTAACTCGTGTGTATCGGCTACTGATCCAGGGACCGGTACAGTGATCACGAGGGAGTTCCCGGCTTAAAAACCGGGGGCGCCACAGCTTGGTATCAGAGCCATACTGACTGTAGATTAACCCTAGTTAGCACGGACGTTAGATGTAAACCCTAGGTGAAAATAATATTTTCATAAATATACAAACTTATTATAAGTGTGGGTTCTATCTTCTCAACTCTCTTAGTTCTCCCTCTTACCTATGTTGCTCTAAGAGAAACACAGAGTTTTCCCTATTCTCTCGTCTACTTCAAGCATTTAGGCTATTCTAGCAAAGTAAGTAACGAGACCTTTACTGATGAAGCAAGAATCTGCCAACCCTACCGAAGATCAAGAAGAATTGCGTCGTCACGCCATCCAGACACTCGTCGAGACTTTACCACCAGGGTCGACACCACCCTTCAACCCTTCCAACTCATGACGTCAAGAGCGTGGGAGTTCGTGAAGGAAACACTGCACCAAGTGAAGAGACTCGTCAACGTGTGACACTAATGCCCCGCCAAGAACAGCGACCACAAGCATCGACCGAATGGACTAAACCCCATAAGGTTAGGTTGCTAGACCCTCGCTCGTCGCGAAACAGCGAGATAGGTACCCCTTCTTAGTTCAGAGTTTAGCCGTCCTTTGCGGTAAATATATATAAATACTCTACGACGTTCTTTGCGACGCATTCGCTATCTCATGTTTTCTTGTTTGTTTGAAAAATGTGACTGCACATATGTCTTCCGACGCATGTAGCAGTCACATCCACTGTTGAGCAGTCAATAAGTCTTACCTCATCTTCCAACTAGATAAGCCCTGCCGTCCCCTCCGTCAAACACCTTTTCCTGGATTCTCTCCGAAATTCCCTCTCTCTGTCAGCCTGATGTTGATTTCCTCTGACAACTTTGACCTCGCTTCGCCTGTAAGCCAGCGACCGGATAAGACGCGAGCCTCCGTCGTATCCCGAAGCAATCTTTCCTTGGAACTCTCGTTGACCCCCATATTGCCAAGAGGCTATATAAAGCGCCCATCTCCGCTCTTGTGAGGCACACTCGTGCCACTTCTCCTTTGTCATCCAAGCACCCAATTTCGCCAGCAAAATACTTAGCCCGTAGTGCCCTTTTTCCTGCCCAACCTTCCTGATAAGCATGTCGTCCCGTGGCGCCATACTTCAAATGACTATTGCCGCAGAGTTCACCGGATTTCCAGCTATTCTTTGGTCCATGGCTCAGCAGATCCTTGGAGCGACACTACGCCCCGTGTACCGTGTGTACCTGGGGAGTGCCTCCTGCTCCTTGCATGAATTCTGGGCAGAAGTTCATGTCTACCCAGCCGCCACCAACCGAGTTTTCCCCCTCCGCTACATCGGGAAAACCGTGCCTACTTCTCCGATGGCCATCCAAATGGCTGCGTGGGAAGCTATCTCTCGCCTGCACTACCAGGTTCCTGGCGCGAACCAGCGTGCTTATCTCCTCTACCCCATTCGTGCCCCTGTAGGAGACGCCGTGTTCACCGACGCACAGCAAGAAGAAGACGCGGCAGTGGCCCACGCCAACCGCTACATCGCCGCCCAGCACGACTTGATTACCCAGCTGGCGGACTCCTGGATCATGTCGCTCAACAGCCTCGATTCTCCGCCTTGCCCCAGCGACCCCTCAGTACCGTCTGCACATGCTTCTGAAGCCAACGAGTTGCCACTGCCAAGAATGATGACACCCGGAGGAAGCCTCCGCCACCGTAGGAACAACAACACTCCTAGAGTCTTTCCCTTCCCTTGAGGACGAGAATCTCCGTGACAGAACGGCTCCGCCCCGTGCTACCCGTCGAATCTAGGCCAAATAGTCAAGGCACCCTGAGGTTGGATTAGCCCCCTCCGTGCCACTAGTTTTATGTGTGTTTTTCTTGTTTTGATGCTTGCCCGAGAAATTTCCTTCCTGCCCTTCAGTATTAAGGTGCGCCTGCTCGATACGCTCCTAGGCGTATGGATAAGTTTCATGTTGGTCTTCTTGTCATTTTATGTGCTTTGTTATAATGCTGCTTATACCTAGACTTAACCCTGTGCCTCAAGCACGATGTATGGGTATGCTAAGTGCCTCTAGACACCTATATATGTGTGTGCTATATTGGTTCTTCTCGCAGTTTTATTTGCGTCTTGGTGGACCATTCCCCAACCGCAACGGCATCGCCTTGTATTGATGATTGCTCTTGTGCGATACCAATACCCCCTGTTATTTCCCTCTTATCTAGTTGCCACTCTCCCCTTTCCTTGACGCGACGATTAACATCTGGGAACAAAACAAAAAATTACAGGATGGACAAGTCAAGTAATCAAAGAGAAGAAATTTCCCCAGTACAGAGTTTGGATCCACCTCATTCCTCTGACGGGCCATCTCAGTCAACACCTGAAGCCACGGCTTCATCTTACCAGCAAAAGACGACGGAGAAAAGATAAACCACGTCAAGATGTTGATAAGATAGCCAAGGGAAGATGTTTCCTTTGCGATCAACCTGGCCATCATGTCTTCAAGTGCCCCCTCAAGAAACCAGTTAATCAACACGCTTGCTCACGATGTGGTGAAAAGGGACACTTCAGGAAGCAATGCCCCGACAACTGCTCCGACTGTAACACCACCCACCTGAATGAAGAATGCCCGATGAGCCGAGTCACCTGTTACCTCTGTGAGGCATACGACCACGTTCCAGCACAATGCCCTATGGAACCCGTAATAACAACCACCCTCCGAGACCTTGTAAACTCAGCCAGAAATGAACACCGCGACCTAATCCACACTCGGAAACGAAGGAATAACAAGCAGCATGATCCGGAGAACCCTTGCAAACGATCTCACCACAGGAAGAGACAATCCTTCGAAGTCGTCAGCCATCCACACAAACGGGAAGCATCCCCAGCATCTCAACTCAACAACTGGGACAAACAAGATTTCCAGAAGAACAAGACCCACCTCAAATTTTCCGCCGCCCTTAACAAAAACCCCAGGAATGATACCTGTTACTATTGCGAAGAACTTGGACACTTCGTCCGTCAATGCCCTAAGATGCCTCGGAACTCCACTTTCAAGGCACAACTGCTGCGAGTCGACACCGAAGACGCTCCGCCACAACCTGAAGCTACGGACAAGAAGTACCCAGAACTCCAGCAAGGAGCAAGCGAACCCCTTCGACGCTAAGGAAGAGCGCAAAGCCCGGA
>JAGXJF010005429.1:0-11763 GCA_019208055.1 Stipa capillata
TTTATTTGCAACATGGAGATTTTAGGTGCTTTGGGCTCTAATGATCTCCAGAATTTTATTGATCACTCTTAGTTTGGATTATCACCAACTATAGCTCTCCTTGATTATGTGTTGCTACTTGGTGACATGATAAACGAAATTCCGAGCTTAGTGCTCAAATCCAAAGCCCTTACCTCATCCTTCCTCTCTCTCACCCAGTCTTCTCTGTGAAGAATCTGGGTAGGGCAGTCTGACCGTGCCATAGCCGGTCTAAGACCGGGCCTGGTCTCAGACCTCGGTTTTCTGGCAGGCCGTTTAAACCGGCTGTAAGCCCGGTCAGACCGGGTCTCCTCGGGGCAGTCAGGCCCTTATCAACTGAAGGCAGTTCCTCTTTCCCCATTTGCCTCTCCTTCGGGTTTCTCTCCCCAACTTCAACCGGCGCCCCCAAGCCTCCTTTGTGGAGCTCTTCTTCTCTCACGGCGGTCCAACCGGGTATCCGGCCGCCTTGCTCTCCGGCTTTCCCTTCCGGTGAGGTCCCTTTTCCCTTTTTTCCTTCATGTGTTGAAGAACTAGGGTTTGCTCCTCTCCCCTCATCCAAATCCTTTGTGGATTCTTGATGAAGGTGTTGATTCTCGGCTTCGTGGGTGATCTTGGAGCTCTCTCCACTCGTTCCCCCACCGTTCCCTTGTGCCGGTAATCTCTCTCCCTACTCACATTGCTTCAATTTCAAGTTTTCCCCAAATAAGTTAGGGTTTGAGGATTCTTCGTCCAATCCTTCAAATCAGTGGGAGAAAATTGTTAAGTGAGTAGATCGGGCACTGTGTGATGCCTCCTTGCTGCATTATGGTCAAAGATTTGAATTTCTTTGTGAGATTCAAAATTTTCTGCAGGTTTCTACGTTGGCCGGCTTAAACCGCCCTAGGGGCCGGTCTGACCGCCTGTGTGGCCGGTCTGACCGCCTCTGTAGCGGTTTAAACCGCCTGACGAAGATCCTCTGCTGAAATTAGCGGCAACAATGCATTTGCTTCTCTATCGACTCCTTTGGCTTCTCCATTCCCTGTTATCTCTTATGCTTGTTTCTCTGCTCTATGTGACAGTGACCATGCCAAGGATGAAGAACGCCTCTCGTGGGTCAGCAAGGGCAGAATCCTCCCGTGCAACTATCGAGGTTGAAGAACCAATTGAGGAGGAAATGGCAAGCGAAGAAGAAGAGGAGAGTGACAATGTCTCTGAGCAGTCAGGTCAGGATCAGAGTGTGTTAGAGAATGAGATTGAAAATGATGAGGATGATGAGATGGAGGATGACATGGACAATCTCGATCTCATCCACTCTCACTGCTGAGATTTTGCTATCTACAGGAAAGTAAATCAATATGAGCGAGCTCAATCATCAAATGATCGCAGGTTCCGCACTCTCTTTCAGGAGCATGTTCATGAGTATGCATATGGACCAGAGAGGAAGTTTGCACAGCACAATCCAATCAAGTGGGACATCATTGATCAGATTCCAGATTATGATGGGTTGCATCAGTTGTTTCAGAATGTTGGGCTTGCAGCTTTAGTGTCTTTGTCCCAGGGCTTCAACAAGAACATCATCCGGCAGTTCTATGCCACTCTCTATGTGGCCCCGGACAGATCTCAGATCAGGTGGATGACAGGACACCATGAGTATTCAGCTACCAAGGCGCAGATTGAGGTCATCTTAGGTTTCCCCCCAGGTGATGAGTTTAGCAGAATACATGATGAGGATCACCTATCTTTGGATGGACAGCTTGTCTTCTACCGGCCCCATCAGCATCATAACAGACCCATTCGGGTGGGTAGAGTTGACGGTCTCTACACCATTCCCAGTGTAGTGAACTGCTTGGTCAGACGCAGTGTGTTGCCTAGGGGAGGCAACAATGATGAGATTCGGCCTCCAGCATGGAACATTATTGATCACATCATGAATGGCGTGAGGTTTGATGTTGTGCACTGCATGTTAGAGGAGATTGCTTCGTCTATGGGAGATGTCAACAAGCTAATCTACTACGCTCCCTACATTATGAAGATTATTTCAGCAGAGACAGATTATGCAGGGCCTCTCAGTACTTCTTTTGGGGTTCTATACACCGAGAGAGAGGCAGCCAGTGTTTCATCCCCACATTGTGGCGGATCCACAACAGATTCCAGGTGCAGCTCAAGCACAGCAGCAGGATTTTGGTCAGCAGGACCATGGAGAGCCTCAGCATCAGCAGCAGTTTCCACTCAGGGTTTTGTGCCACAGTTTGCAGATCAGGCACCTTATCAGTATGGAGTTCCACCTCAGCTTTATGATCCGTTCATGAGCAGCATGGTTGGACATTTGAGAACCTGAGCATGAGCATGAGGCAGTTCCAGACAGAGTTGAGTTCAGATATTCATCAGTTTCAGTCAGAGTTCAGGGCAGACTTCGACTCCAGATTCTCTGCCATGTCCGGACAGCTATCAGAGCTTGGGCTTCATGTCAACAGCATTGAGGAAGCTGTTCGCCCTGTCTTCCATCGTCGCCGCCGTGGTGACTCGTCTTCCAGTGCTCCGCCGCAGCCCTCCTTCTTCTGAGTCCTAGGTGGGTTTTGGGGAGGTGTCTAGATTTCTTCCATTTTGGCACTTGATGCCAATGGGGGAGAAGTCTAGAGGGTTGTGGAGAGTTAGCTTTGTGTTTTCCTTATTTGGAGCATGGGTAGTCGGGGCTATATGGGTGCTAGCTATTTCTTTTGCTTGTATTATATGCTAGTATCGCTTATGTGTGTGTTAAGCTTGTATGGTTATTCTTGTAATATCTCATGTATAAGCTTAAACACTTTCCTCTAAGTTGATCTCATGTGTTGAGACTTGATATATTTGGACAACTATGTGCTTAATGAATATTTTATGTGGCTCTCAAGTTTTATGTGATATCTTTTGTCCAAAGCATATGCTTATGATCTTTGTGGTGTCATGCATGCATATTTAGACTTGATGTTGATATATTGTGCATTGCTTGTCTATATAGATCATATATATATAAGGGAAACTCCGTCAAAATTTAAGATGAATAAAATATGCAATGAAATTCAAAATCATTCACACATGCATATATTGTGGGGGAGTTTTCCATATATATTGTAGCTCTACTAACATCAAAACCTTAGTGGTGTTTGATGCTAGTAAAGCCGGTTTTGGTATCTATAACATCTTTGTGATGTTTGAAGCTATCAAAACTTGTTCTTAGTATACATTTTATTCACGAATGAGATGTATACTTAGAACTTTAAATCTTCATTTATAACCCTCTAGTGAGATTGTCATCAATTACCAAAATGGGGGAGATTAAAGGTTCATCTAGCCCCCAAGTGTGGTTTTGGTAATTAATGACAATACCTATGGACTAACAAATTATGTGAGAATTGTTTGAAAGATGTTCCATAGGTGATGCAATGGTTGATGAAGTATGGATTCATTGAGGAATGCCACGTGATCAAAAGAGATGCATCGAAATCAATGAGCTCTAGGTGATGCTCATGTGATCAAGAAGAAGCTAGAAAGAAGAAGACCTCGGATGATCAAGATCGTAGTTCAAGGAGTGAACTCAAAGATGATCGAGGCATACGAAGCTCATGAGTTGAGCTAAGAGAAGAACAAGAGAAGGTCCATGAGTTGGACTCAAAGAAGATCGACGATAAGCGTGAAGGCTAAGTCATTTGATTGGTTCAAATGACTAAGGTATATAGTCGTCAATCTATATTTATGGACTAACTCACACGCTATATGTTTTGAGTAAGTTGGGGTTAGGTCCATATGATGGCAAAAGTTGAATCGAGATATTCAAATGTGCCAAATGGAAGAGCAAGATCAAGTCGAGCATGGTGAAGACTCTTGAACTTGATGCTTGCGGTTCAAACCTTAGTGGTGAACCGATGAAGACGATGTGAAGAGAAAGTCTTCTATGCTTGGTGCATATGGAGCCATCATTTGGACTTCATCAAGCTTCCGAAGATCAAGAGAGGATCGAAGTGAGAAGCGAGGATGAAGATGGTCATCAAGCTCAAGTGGAGTTGGTGACAAGCATAGTAGAGCAATGAGAAGCGTCGAGATTTGGATGATGTGTTCATCGAGTCCGGCAAGGATTGCTCAAGGCAAAGGTATGCCGTAGACTAGGGTTTCCTAGTTTTACCGGTCTCACGGAGTTTGGTGGGAGACCGGGTTATAGGTTCGATAGCCGTTCTATTAAGAGGGGTTAACGGACAGGTTGCGCGATCACATCGTACGTCGAGTGCTCAAGTCCTTGCATATGTTGCATTTCACCGCATTGGTTCTTGTGTTACGAGTGCTAGAGCTTTGGGCTCTAGCGTGTCCGGAGATTCCGAGCTGTGAGTGCTCGAAGGCTTCGGACCATTTTATGAGTGTGTGTGTGGTTTTGCCCTTGACTTTGTGTCTCGGCGCTTGTGGTTTGCTTCTTGACCTTTGTGGTCGAAGTGTTTCATCTAAGTTCACGGACTCCAGAAAGTTGATTTTCGAAGTATATGAACTAAAGTAAAAGTCCTTGTGTCAAGGCTTGCTTGGTTTTGATCTCCCAGGGAAAAGATGCAAGAAACCAAATGTTTCTTGGCCAGACTGGCCAGAGCGGTTTAAACCGGCTCTGAGGTCGGACCGGCCCCAGAGGGCGGTCTGACCGGGCCATGTCAGGCTGGCGGCTTTGAGTCTTTTTCTCTGGGACTTCGGAGGTTCCGATGAGAATATCGAATGTTCCGATGTGGTCGGAGGTTCCGTATATGATTTTCCAGATACTCCGATATTCCCGGAAGTTCCGGTATCAACCTTGTTTTGAGTGCTCTGGAAAATTTGGAGTATCCGATTTTGGATCGGAAGGTCCGATTGTGTGCTGGTTTAGTATGGGCGGTCTGACCAGCCCTGTGAGGCGGTCTGACCGGCCTTTTGGTTTTTTCTGTGTGTCAGGAAGCTCAACGGCTAGTTTTATAGCCGTTGAAGTAAAGGCAGTATGACCGGCCTTGTAAGGCGGTCTGACCGGCCTTTTCGCAGAAACCTTCCAACGGCTAGTTTTTGGGGTTTGGGTATAAATACCCACCCTAGCCCGTGGGGGAGGGTTGCTGCTGCCTCTTGGGTCATTTGTTGATTCTTCCCTCTTGCTCCCACACTCTTCAAAGTCCTCTAGTGCATGTGTTGCCAATTTGAGGTGTGAGGAAGAGTTAGCGCATCGGTTGCACTTAGCGTTTGCATTTGTTGCATCGTGTTGAGCATTCGGCGTCGATTGGTTCGAGCGCGTGTCCGAGAGCTTGTTACTCTTGGAGGCCACCGACTCCTAGACGGTTTGGTGGTTGAGAGCTCGGTGATCTCTTCGTGAAGAATTGTGAAGAGGCCCGAGGAATTGTGAAGTGGCTTTGGATCTCGCCATCTCCGGGAGTGGAGAAAGGAGATAACCGTAGTGGTCGAGGAGACTCCGGAGAGTCCTCGAGAGGAAGTGGCTTGAGAGGGAGCCCACCCTTGATCAAGTGTGATCGGGTCCTCAAACGGAGACGTAGGATATCGGTGGATATTCGAACTCCGGGTGATAAATCTTTTGTCCCTTGTCTCCTTTACTTATCGCAATTCATTCTTGCTATATTGTATATCTTGCATAGGATTTGAATTGCTTGCTATCTAGTATTGCTAGTCAATCAACCTAGCCTTGAAATCATATACACTTGTTTAGGTTGGTATTGCACTAGTTGAACCAAGTTCTAGTGGGGAAATAATCTTGTCAATAGCCAATAGTTTAATTCCGCAATTTAAATTGGCTAGAATTAATTAGAAGTTTTAATTGCCTATTCACCCCCCCTCTAGGCGACATCTTAGTCATTTAGGTCCTTTCACCCACCTTTTCTGTTGCCGCTACCACCGTGCCCTGCCACGGCAAGCCACCGGCAGCCACTCCTTCTGCCGCGGCAGCGCCGGGACAGCTCTCCCTCGCCGCGGTAGCAGCTCCTCCTACCGCGCCACTCTTTCTTCCTACGGCGGCAGGCTAACCTCACCGAGGCAGCCCCTGCCCTGCCGCGGCAGCTCTTTTCTCCACTGCGGCAGTACCGCGACAACTCCTACCGCGGCAGTACCGCACCGCTATTCCTCCCAACGGCAGCAGCGCACCCCACGTCATTGCGGCAGCCCCTTCCCGCCGCGGCAAGCTATTCCCCGCCGCGACAAGCTATTCCCCACCGTGGCAGCCCCGCGCTGCTGTTTTCCCTACCGCGGCAGTATCGCGGCAACTGCCGCTGCCGCCTCGCTCTGCCGTGGCAACCCGTGGTAACTCCTTCGCCGCCGCGGCAGCCTCTCTCCCACCGCGGCAACCACCTTCCACCGCGGCAACCACCTCCCTACCGCGGCAGCTTCTCCCCGCCGCGGCAGTTCCTCTCTACCACGGCCTAACCCCTCCCCCTTTAATCTCTCTCCTCGGTGGCTTAAGCCCTAATTTCTTTGACATGTGCACGGCAATGGCTGCAACCTTAACAATTGAGCAGCCATCAGCTCCCAGTCGGGCCTAAGTAGAAGCGCATCCCTCGAGTGCGTTTTCCTCGGACAAACACGTAGTCTTATTCTCTACACATACCGGGTGCACGTCCTTACACGGGAAACGTAATTTCCACTCCATAACTCTCTATCCCACAACCCTAGAACCGAATGCGTACTTCCCGGAATACGCTTTTGAGGTCATCCTTTTCTTCTTCCAGCAACGTCCTCCTCTCCCATTTTTCCGTACGATACAACTCCGGCAACCCCTGCCTCTTCCAATATAGCCCTGATCGGGCCAATCCTTTTCCCTAAATAATTTTAAGATCAAAATCCACACCTAGTACCAGTTTCATGGATTGAGATTATTCGAATTTCCAAATTGGATGTCATTCAAATAAAAAAAAATATACATATATGTCTATATAAAGAAAAAGAATAATAATAACACATATATCCTCCCAGTTTAGCCCCAAACAAATACCTCCCCTCCCAAAATTTCTTGAAGTCAAAAGTCTTCGACAGAAACATTAAGCCCCAAGTATCTTGTAGTTTAGCAGGTAAAGGGATTCCCTAGCATCCTTCTAAGGACCATGCGTGGTTCTAAACATTGCTTGAGTGTATTTCGGTTCCTAAATGGTTCTTCCTCACACCGTTGGTGATTCGCTGTTTTCCCAACGTGTAGTTCTGACGTTGCGAGACCTTGCGGGAGGGATTTCAAGTGTTCGCCATATCGACTCAAGCTCGGGAATCGGCCAATATTGCCAGGCAAGCTCTCCACCCTTGATCATGTTGGATCCCAAGTTTACGAAATGTATTTTACTTTACGAACCATGCATGCTATGTTCTACAACATGTTATTTTATGTAGTCTACTTACGTCCGACACTTAGAAAACCATAGCTCAAACCCTGTATTCCTTGTCACCCTAAGGATTACGTATTCCGGAGAAGTTCGAAAACCTAGGGTAGAGTATGTATGTATGCTTAGCCCTGCAGTAGCAAAATTAGGTTTCAAAATAAAAAGGGGAAATACTCTCATATTTCATGTGGCAAATATTTGGAAACAGACCATCGGAATTGAAGGAGTATGAAGGTAGTATATCCATGGGTTGGGATACTTTACTGCAAAAAGGTTTTCGTTTAAAACCTGGAAAAAAACAAAATGGAGAAGATTTTGATCCGGGTCAGAAATGAAGGGGGAAAGCAGGAAGCTTGTTAAAGTGTGAGGTAATGCCCGGCGTGGTTCTCGCTGCCCGTTTATGGGAGTGGTGTGGAGTCCCTCTCGGATCACCTAAGGACCGATCTTAAGTGCCGTTTGGCCAAGTCTTACCGTACGTCCATGTGTCCTTTATGGGAAGGACTTGACCTAGTACCCGGCCTGTACTAGCATGAACCCGTAGGTAGTGTGTAGCGTGCAGATGAGGTTGTAGCCTTTGTAGAGAAAAGTTTCCACGGAAAAGCGATGACTTGTTCACCACAAAGTTGGAACACTAACCTCCTTGCAAGCGATGACACTGACTCAAGCTAGGTTTGGAACATGTCCTTCTAGCGGGTTCATGGCTGGGTTCACACCGGTGAAGAGTCTTGTTGTACTAGCCCTGTCAGTATACGTCGCGAAGTATACCCAGGGTGACCCACATCGTGTGGGTAAAGCCGTACCACCTCTGCAGAGGGTTAAAAACTATTCAAATAACCGTGTCCACGGTCATGGACGAACTTGGTTAGGCCACACTAAAGTAGACTGGCTTTCAAAGTCAAAATGGGTTATGGGTTTAAGGACGCGATCCGCCGTGTTCGCAGGATGATCGAAAAGACTCCCGTTGTAGCGGGAGGAGTAGAGAAAAGGGTTCCCATCATACTCCCCGAGGAATCGGACGATTACCGTGTTTTCGTTGATATCCCCGTATGTACCGGGTGAGCTATGTCTCTCCGAGGAATCGGGCGATTACCGTGTTTTCGTTGATATCCCTGTATGTACCGGGTGAGCTATGTCTCCCTGAGGAATCGGGCGATTACCATGCTTTGCCGTTATAACGGAAAGCACAGAGATGATCTCCCCGTTGTAACGGGAAGAGTGATAAAAGCAGGTACCTTATTTCGCTGCGCCGAGATACTTTGCTAAAATTGCTTTAATATCTATTTACATATTTCAAATGCAAACTTACTTGCATGCTCATATCCGTGATAAAACTCCCTGACGAAGTGCTTGCGAGTACATTCAATGTACTCACTTGATTTGTTGAATTGGCCAGACAGAAGGGCCGACAGCTCGAAAGCAACAACTATATCCGTGAAAGTTAGGGCGTAACCCCAGTCAGTTGCCTGTCGGGTATGGCATACTGGTGGGCCACATCACCGCTCGATTTTCCGCTGCAAGTTTCTAGCCGTTGGGCTAAAGGTATAAATTTTCGATCTCGAAGATTGGGAAAGTATCATATTCTTCTAAGTGCCTGTATGACCTTGATATGCAAGTTAACTTGTGTGTACCGGCTACTGATCCAGGGACCGGTACAGTTAACACAAGGGTTTATCCGGCCTAAAAACCAGGTACGCCACATCTGAGGAGCGGCCATGTCCACTGCCCAGCACCGAGCGGCCGCCTCCACTGCCCAGCACTGAGCGGCATGCACGGAAGAGCACAAACAGGTGCTGGCTGGTGGTGAAAGGATCGTAGGTGCCGACTAGAGGGGGTGAATAGGAGGCTAACCAAATTTTAAACAAATTCTTCTCTTTATCTAGATTAAGACTTAACAGATCAAAAGGTTGAGCTAGCTGTATGACAGGTCAGCTACATAGGTAGTATTTGATATGTAAATTAATACACAACTGTCACACAGGTAAACAGATAGCCCTAAACAGATGTGCTAGATAGATGGCTGTGTAACAGATTACTGGCACAGATAATAGATAAGCAATACAGCAACTGTGACACAGCTAGACTAACACAGACAGAGAAAATGATTGCAGCTAGATTGAGTATAACAGTAAATTACACAAGCATGCAAATCAGATAATCAAGCAAGTACTGAATGTAAAGTACTCAGAGAGATAAGGAGTTTTTCACCAAAGTTACTCTTTTTAGAGATGGTACGTCTCCATTGGAGAGGCTACTCCGAAGAGTTCACCAGCACTAAATCGTGCTTGTTCTCCGAGTACCTGAGCTTTCAGGTCTCTTTCTCTTACTTGTGGAAGTCCTTTAGCCTTGCAGCAGGTAGACTTCAAATCACCCTCACAAACTACTGCACCAGCCCACACAAGTTTGGGTGGTCACAGCAACTCCTACACCCGTCTAGGAGTAGACACTCCAAGAAAGAATCTACAACAACAACTCTTGGAGGAACCAGTGCTCTCTGCTCAAAGCTCTAACTCTCTTGAACTAAGACTTAGGAAGATTTGCTTCTGTTCAGGAGAAAAGAGGTCTGCAACGGTCGAAATGGATTGAGCCGGTTTGACAAAGGTTGAGCAAAAGGTTCTGCAAAGGTTGAGGTCTGAGACCTCCCCTGGTCCTTTATATATAGAGTACATAGGCACCTGACCGTTACACTCATGCCACGTTGGATTAAGTGGCTCACCGGTGATAGGCACCGGTGACACAGCTAATCAAAACACACAATGGTAACCGGCTCAGGCAGACCGACACCTGTGTCACCGACGGCTGACACGGGTGAATCCCTAACTGACGTAGCCTCACTACTCAGCCCGGTCCTGGCACATTACATGCCCTCAGCGCACTAACTCTGATGCCTAACAAGGAGAGAACCTCCAAAAATCTTCTGACACGGCAGACAGACTATTGCAATGCAGTTCTCTTAGCATTTACAAGCTCTCCCCTGACACAGAGATGTACCTGAGTCATAGAGCGGTTGTTCACCTGTGACACAGCTGTGCCACACAGGTAACTTTGGCTCTAGGGTTTTAGGCCACTAGCACAGCAGTGTGCTAGCACAACCCAGTTTCACACTTGAGCAAAGCTGTTGTTACAGGGCTACTGACCTCAAAGCATCAGTCCAACGCTGTGAGCATTGAGCAAAAGAACCTCCAATAATCATTGCTACTTCATCTCACTTGATAGTACGGGTGTTTCCTAAGGACTCAAGAAAACCAGCAAACCTAGGCTTCAGCTTCCACTAATTGTAATCATGGCCCTTGACGTATCAAGCCACCATCACCTTGCTTGTAACTCCTTGCACAGCACCGGCTTCTTCACAGCTGTGGCACAGCTGCCTAGCGTAGCCATCTCCTTGTCCTAGAAACCACATTTGTACGTTTGGGTGGTCATCCTTTCCTGGATGAATCATCTTCCTGGAACCTACTTATCCTGCTTACACTCATTGTAAACATTAGATTCTAGTTTAGGTTGCTATTAACCATCAAAATCATCTTAGGGGCCTAGATGCTCTTTCAGGCGGCACTCCAGGTGAGGACCAGATTAGGTGCTGGCCGGTCGGCCTCTTTCCCCAACAGCAAAGCCCGGCGGCGTGCGGCAGAGAGTCCGGGAAGTCTGAGACGAGTGGTGGCGGATAGGCCAACCGGCGGTGAGCACGCCGTCTGGGTACGTCTCCCTCTCTTCTTGGCTATTTGTGTGCTGCCCTGCCAACCCTAGCTTCTCGATTTTGTTGCCAATGTCAACCCTAGTTCCTGATCTGGTTTACATTGCAATCCTAGTTCTTCTTGGTGATGGAGGGGACCTCAGCAGTGACGAATGCTCCCGCTGCCGATGATGGTTCAGCTGAGTGAGTATATGCCTCCCCTACTCTCCCTATTTTCCCCCTCCCCTCATACTCATTGTTTGATATAACCGGGACTAGCTGCCCTTGCACGGAACTTACAAATTTGTTTCCCTTGACGATTAGGCCACCAATGGAGAGTATTTTCACACAAATTGTTAGAGTTCTTGGGTTTACTGCAAAGCTTGATGATGGCCGGGAATTAGTTGTAAATCGGCAGGATGTTCAGTGGGAGGTGAACCTGATGGGATTGACTGTAGAAAAGTTGGTAGAATAGCTGGGACAGAGGATTTCTTGGGGTTCATGCCAGGAGGTCCATTTGCTGTGTCGTGATTGCAAACACTGGACAGGTTGAGAGGATCCATGTGGCGTACCCGGTTTTAAGGCTAGATACCCCCTTGTGATCACTGTATCGGTCCCTGGATCAGTAGCCGGTACACACAGGTTAACCTGTATATCATTGTCATACACACGAATATATATATACGCTATGTAAATAGACCGTCAAGGTCGAATGTCTAATACCTGTAGCCCAACGGCCATAAACTTGCAGCG